>JAGFNQ010004921.1:287231-326969 GCA_024364735.1 Boesenbergia rotunda
TCGGTGGTCGGTGAAGATCTCGAAGGTAATCCCGTAGAGATGGTGCCTCCAGATCTTCAGTGCAAATATGATGGCTGCTAACTCCAAATCGTGGACGGGGTAGTTCCTCTCATGCTCCTTCAGCTGCCGAGAAGCATAAGCAACCACCCGTCCGTGCTGCATAAGTACTGCGCCCAGTCCCAGAAGAGAGGCATCTGTGTACAACGTGAAACCATCCTCCCCAGAAGGTAGTACTAGCACTGGCGCAGATACAAGTCGGTGCTTCAGATCCTGGAAACTGGTCTCGCAAGCCTCTGTCAAACAAACTTCACACCTTCCTCGTCAGACGGTAAGGGGTGATGCTATACTGGAGAAACCCTCGACGAAGCGTCGGTAATAGCCAGCCAATCCCAGGAAACTGCGGACCTCATGGACTGACTTAGGCTGTTCCCAACTTGTGACAGCCTCAATCTTCTGGGGTCCACTGAAATACCTCCACTGGATACAATGTGCCCAAGGAAGCCCACAGAAGATAGCCAGAACGCACACTTGCTATACTTCGCGTAGAGTTTCTCCTGTCGGAGAACTCCCATAACGATGCGAAGGTGGCGAGTGTGCTCCTCCTCGGACCGAGAATAGATCAGGATGTCGTCGATAAACACTATGACGAACTGGTCCAAATATGGAAGGAATACCCTGTTCATGAGATCCATGAACACGGCCGGGGCATTGGTGAGCCCAAATGGCATCACCAAAAACTCGTAGTGTCCATAGCGAGTGCGGAACGCCGTCTTCTGAACATCCGAATCTCGAACTCTCAGCTGATGATAACCGGAGCGCAAATCAATCTTGGAGTACACAGATGTACCCCTCAGCTGATCAAACAGATCGTCGATACGCGGCAGTGGATACTTGTTTCTGACCGTGACTGAGTTCAGCTGTCGGTAGTCAATACAAAGTCGCATAGAACCGTCCTTTTTCTTCACAAAAAGGACCGGAGAACCCCACGGAGAAACACTCGGCCGGATAAATCCTCGATCAAGTAACTCCTGGAGTTGGACCTTCAGCTCGTCCAACTCTCGTGGTGCCATCCGATACGGTGCCTTCGATGCCGGCGCAGTCCCCGGTATCAACTCTATGGCGAACTCGACCTCCCTCCGGGGAGGTAATCCGGGTAACTCATCTGGAAATACGTCCGGGAAATCCCTGACAACTGGTACGTCGGAAATCTGCAGAGCACTGCCATCTAAAGTACTGATAAGTGATACCAGAAATCCCTGACAACCGTGCTGAATCAATCTCTGCGCCTGAAGTGCGGAGATAATCGCGATGCCGTCATCGCGGATGCCAAGGAACTCCCACGAGGGTCGGTCTGGAGGTCGGAAGGTGACCACCCTCGAATGGCAATCCACAGTGGCATGAGAGGCTGTGAGCCAATCCATGCCTAGGATGACGTCGAACTCCACCATGTCTAACACTGCTAGGTCCACAGTCAGAGTGACCCTCCCAAAGTCCAAGGGACACTCTCTAGCCTCCTGAGTCACCTCCAGAATATCTCCTGAGGGTAAAGACACTGATAACTGCGGTGTCCTCAGGGTCGGTAACCTGCAGATCTTGCTCAAGAAAGCCCGTGATATAAAAGAAAAGGAACTACCCGTATCTATGAGCAAGTCTGCGGTACATGCATAAATCAATACCGTACCTCGGAATACAGATCCGTCAGCTCGATGAGCCTCCTCCCGGGTAACTGCAAATACTCGGCCTGTCTCCGGCTGTGGTGGGGGAGGAGGTAATGCCTGTACAGCAGACATCTGAGGTAGCGGAGGTGCGGAAACTCCCGAACTCTGAGTCGGCTGGTAAACCGGCATCTGATACCCGGTATAGAACTGCTGGCGAGGCTCGGCAACTAATGGCTGTGGTACTACTGTAGACGGTGCTGACTCCTGACCCTGGCCAAACAGACAGTACATCTGAATCGGTGGAGGGGCAGTCTGCTGCTGTCGGGAAGTATGCTGTGCCCTCCGACCGCCTCGCTGGGAACTCGACTGACCAGAGGGTCCTCCCCCAGATGAGCCCCCAGTAGTCGGCTGCTGCGTCCTCTGAGGACAATCGCCTCTCTGATGGCCAGGTTGTTTGCACTGAAAGCAAACGGCCTGACCCATAGGGCAGCTCGACCTAACGTGATCTCTAGAGCCACACCAGAAACAGCGGTAGGTAGTAGTGGACCTCTGTCGGTCCTGCCCAGATGCCTGAGTAGATCCTGATGTGGAACCTCCCGTCTTCTGGGACCGAGAAGCGACCCCAGAGCTATCCTGCGCTGGCTGATCCGGTCTACCTCGCTTCCGCGAGGGCTGGGGCTGAGAAGTCTGTGATGACTTCTTCTCCTTCTTCCGCTCGGCTGCCAGTCTCTGATTCATCACCTCAACATGAAGAGCGCGATCCAGAGCCTGTCTGTAAGTGGTGAGATCCCATGGAGACATCTTCGACTGAATATGGGGAGCCAACCCCCTGAGGAAATGAGTCATTCTCTCCGCGTCTCCGGGGAACATATGCGG
This sequence comes from Boesenbergia rotunda, assembly GCA_024364735.1. Lineage (NCBI taxonomy): Eukaryota > Viridiplantae > Streptophyta > Magnoliopsida > Zingiberales > Zingiberaceae > Boesenbergia > Boesenbergia rotunda. The sequence goes on from JAGFNQ010004921.1 coordinate 289,766, forward strand.
GCAGCGCTCTGATAACCGATGAAACTCTGCGTCATAATCCGCCACTGTCTGCTCACCCTGTCTAATCTCCAAGAACTCCTGCCAACTGGTCATCTGCTGTGCGGCAGGAAAATACTGAGCGGTAAATGCCTGCCGAAATCTGTCCCATGTGATAGGCTGAGTGCCCATGACGGATCGCTGGGAAATCCACCATGTCTCGGCCCGATCTCTCAGATGGTATGCGGCGAGCTCGACCCTCTCCCCGTCAGAACACTCCAAGTACGGAAATGTCCGCTCCAACGTCTCCAGCCACGAGCGGGCTACGCTCGCATCCACAGCTCCATGAAACAGGGTGAGACGGCCTTTCGCCGCCTGAGCTAAAGCTGGGATCCGGGCCACCGGTCGGCTCGGTACGGTAGCAGCAATGGACGTCGCGGGCGGTACTACCGACCCTCCGGAAGGTATATCGAGTCCCGGTGGCTGTATCACGGTCTGCTGTGCAGTCTGCGGCTCTGACTGAACAGGAGTAGATGCTGGAGGCACAGATGGAGGAGCAGCCTGAGACTGGACCGTCTGTAGTACCAGCTGCATCATCTGCTGCTGCTGCGCCATCTGCTGCATCATCTGCTGCTGCTGCGCCATCTGCTGCATCATCTGCTGCATCAGCAGGGACGTAGCATCGGAGGGTGCCGCTGGCGGCGCCGTCGAGGAGGGTGCTACGGTGGAACCGACCGGAGGTGCTGCCGGCACTGCGGTCACAAATGGAGACGATATCCGCGGTGACTGAGGTGACTGATCATCACGGGCCCCGGAAGAAGATCGTCCTCGGCCGCGGGACCCGGTCTGTGTCCGTCTCACGGAAGCATCCTCTGCCCCAGTCACAGTAGCTCGCTGGGATACTCGTGTCTTCCGGCGCGGGGGTCGCCCCCGACCACTAGGTCGTCGGGGTGGGGTCAACTCGATACGGCGCGGCATACCTGTCGAGATACGCCATTCGTTATTATTCATTTTTAAAGTCTAAATAAATGAACAAATCCTGCAGAAGAGTAGCTGGTCATCGCCTGGAGCTGTCCGTCGCCGCCATGTCCCAAAACACGTACACCTCGAGAAACGACTCCGGAAACAACCCACAAAGACCACAAGGTATCTCGCAACCTGCGCTCTGATACCAAATAAATTGTCACGCCCCGAGGAGTCGCTTGACCGATACGGATCGGCCAGCTTCCCCTACGCCCGGCGGACAATTCACATACTCATGACCAAAACACCAAACCAGCGTACAAACCAAGGAAATCGTGCATACCGGTATGACTAACAACAAAGTCAAAAGACATAAGGGCCTCCACGGCACACAAAAGTACAACCAAATCGAAATAAGAACACAGCGGAAGATAATAAAACGAATACACAGTACCGACACTCAAAACAGGAACTATAAATCAAAGAAAAACATCTCGACGCAAGGTGATGGGACTGGCTGCTGGACCCTCCTGGCGATCAACCTGAAATAAAAACAAGGAGCTACGGGGTGAGTTCATAGAACTCAGCTGATAACTCATATATATGCAAGATAGTCTAAGCTAGCAATAGAGATACACTATCAAGATATCGCAGGTACTATCCATACTAAATAAAGCAAATCCGAGAAATAGAACGAACATACCAGCGATGCAGGGTCATCAAGACCATGAAAAAGGGTCTCCTGAATGTGCATGTCAATCATGTGCAACAACCACATACAGCAATTGTAAAGAAATACGTATGCACATGGTGCAATGACATGGTCACCTCTGTCGCCGGTCAGACATCGTCACCTGTGTACGGGAGGAAGCTGAGCGGGGGCCAACCTCCGGCGTAGAGCTGTGACTCCATCCGTACTCAACTCATCCGGGGGCCATCCCTACCCCAGGTAATAGAGCGGTTGAGTAGGCGGTATGCTGTCGGTGTAACACCCCTACCCCATGACATATCCGGGTAGCCATCCCTACCCCTGGTCATCATCCGTAGAACTGGGGGGATATCTCTATCTGAGTGTTACACCCACCCCATGTGATATGGGGGCGAAATCTCTCTCTCATCTCCTGGTATTAGGGCAACTCAAGGAGGGACCCCTGCCTGCTACCACGCTCCGGTCCACTAACCCATGAGTGCATGAGCGGAGCAGCACAGGGCATCCTACCCATACTCCGTCAACCACTAACCCATGAGTGGCCGTATGGGTAGGTCAGTATGACTGTCGACCTAGCCTACCCAACAATGGGCCCCTGGTCGACAGTGATGCAAGGTGCACGATGATGCATGACGACAGTCACAACAGCATCTACTATCTAATCCACCTATATCAACATGATATGCAAGGATCACATACGATTATGCACCATATCCTACATCCTAGAGGGTGTCAGTATCACATATCAGGTCTAATATAAATACCATAGTAACGGAAAACAGATACACGCAAATAATACCCTATCGCTAATCCTAGCATATCAAGCATATAAGGCTGTGACTATCTAGGAGATAAGTCAGAGTTACCCGCCTCAATATGATGTCGTCCGGTGCGCAAGAACCCCCGTCCAGAAATAAAATCCGCAACCAAGGAGTCAGCTCAAAGCCCTGCATCCAAAAATATGATCTTAGCTATATACTCAATTTAATAGCTAATCAAATAATTCCCTAAATCAAATTAGAGTTAACCCTAATACACTAGTCATTTAATTAATCCAAATCAAATGACTAACTCTTAATCCTTGGGTCTTGGTTTGACTTAAGTCTAGCCTAAGCCCAACCTAAATCCCATCAACCCCAAACCAAGAATTGACCTAGATCCAAGCTCAAAACACAGGGGAAAACAAACCCAATAAACTCACCAAGACCAATCCAATCAGTACCAAGAAATGATAGAGACCAAGATCACATCTCACCAACCCATCTCACCAACCCAGCTTGATCGAAGCAACTCCACATACTGATTAATTAAAACCCAAGCAACACAAAACCGAATCACATTACACCTCCCACTCACGGCAACGATCAGAGCACTCCCCCTCACAACAGAAGATCAGCAACCACAGAACCAACACTCGAATCCCCTATCCACCAACACACGCACGGCACATCAACAATCACAGATCTACACCAGGAACCGGAACATCCAAGCATAAACCGATTCTAATTAGACATCCAAATTTGTATTCGCATCAAATCCAAGATCTGAATTCGAACCCTAATCAAGCTACCCATTCACACAAATGTTACATCTGATCAAGAATTAGAGCTGGAACTCACCTCCACAGCTCTCTGTGTCGCCGGGAACAAACGGCCAGCAACCCAAAACAGCCACTGAAGGCAAAGCAGTTCCCTAGCTCCGAATGTATCTCCGCCGAACCCTAGAGCCATCCCATGATCTGATTAGAAGGCAATCGGAAGAACGAGATCAAGAGAAATGGAGATGGAGACTTACCACGGCGAGAAATCAGCTGTCGAGTAAGTCCGGATCTCTCAGAGCAAGCTTGATCTCGGAAAAGTCGACGGTGTCGCTCCCTAGATCCAAGAACAGCGCTCAAACGCCCGGAGTAATCGAAGGTGGAATTAAAAATCAGCGAAAGAGGCAAGAACGAAATGGCGACTCACCTGCTCAAACGGACGCAGTCTAAACGATCCCCAGGTCCGGCGATCACCTCACCGCTTCCGTGGAGATCTCCTAACCTACTGGCGTCCCCGATCGAGGAAGAGGGGAGCGTCTCAGCACCGAATCCCAACTCTCCTCCGGCCGGAACGGGCGCCAAGTACCCAGATCCGGAAGCTCGGTCGGAAATCGGAGCCGCGAATGCTGTTAGGTGGAAGAGGAAGGTGTCGCCGTTGGAGAAGAAGAAGGAGAGGAAGAAGCGATCGGGAAGATGCGGCTCGTGAGTCGCGACGGGAAGAAAGAGTTGGCATTTAAGTGCCCTAGGGCCTTTTGCACTTAAGCCTCTCATCTTCCAATATTTCCAATTAAGCCCTTAACTTAGGTAAATTCGCATTTAACCCTCCAAAATTTTGATATTTAACAGTTGATAAAACAATCTCTTTGTTTCACTAAAAGTATAGGCATTCTTTGTTGATTCCCTAAGTTATTGTCATTGTTGTGATTGCACATCTGCATTCTCTTTAGCTCCTGATTCACTAATGGTCGCTTGCGATCACCCCCGTCAGCCATCCACTACGACATCCACTAGGGGTGTCAAGGACGAGCAATTTATCTTTTACCACATTAGCTCCCGATTCGCCTAACATGCATAGCCGGAAATCATAGGGCTTTGAAGAGGTTAGAGGCCCTCTTCCTCACCCTTTCATTTTGTTGGTGTCTATTGTATAATCAATCATCTTGCCCATCCAATTGCGCCGGATTTTCATCAGCTCCCACTTGCCCTTCAATACCATCATGTTCCTTTTCTTGAGTATTTATAGGTCCATCCTCATTACCTTCCCTCTTTAGCTCCTTGAGGTTTTGGCTACTCCCCCCCCCCCCCCCCCCCCCTCCCCCCCCCCCCCCCATCAATTCCTATTTCAGTATGGCTTTGATTATTCTTTTGGACTATCTCGAATTCTACTTCAATATTTGACTTATTCCTTTCATGTTAACGAGTAGTAAAATATCCAATTAAATAAAATCTCCAAATTTATTTACATCATTCAATTCATTCTTTGGTGCCACAGCCAGTTCTTCCTGAATTGATACTATCTTCGATCCATATCCAACTGATGACTGTTTATGATTGTCCTTGAAAATATTACCCTAAGAAATAATGTACCTAGATTCTATTGGAGATACTCTCAGAGATATTAAAACAAATTAAAATTATATTAATTTTAACTTATCTGTTGAGTGATCTGAAAGTCTTGAGCTGTCTTGTATGTAAAGTGTAAACTTCTCGAGCTGAATCTTCCGAATCGGATTTCCCGAGCTGAATCTTCCGAACCGGATTTCCCGAATCGAACTTCTCGAGCTTGATCTCCCAAGCTTAACTTCCTGAGTCTCTTTCCTCCCTATCTCCTTTTTTTATTCACTTATATCCAACAGATTCATAGTTTTTTTTTAATTGTTCATCAGCCATCTTTGATGATCACCGTAGATATGTCTATGCTCACATTTTGAAGCATTACTCGACTCAAAGATTCATCGTTTGAGGATAGAGAGAATTTTGATTGACCAATTCTAGCTCCTATAAATTTCTATAATTCTTCGTAGTTCAAAGATGTCCTTTTTTTTACTATTTTAAAAAAATAAACATCACAACAATTCTAGTGTTTAAGTTATGGTATTGTGATATTAATTTTAAAAAATACTAATGTGTTAAGCTATGATACTAATTTTTACAAATTAATATCACAATATTGTTGGTGTATAAAATTCAACATTAAAAGGAATTTTTTTTATTTTATATAAAACAATTCTGGTTATTAATTTTATTTCAATTTTTATTCTTTTACACATAGATATTAAAAATACATATTTTTTATTAACCTTCTTTTATATTTTTTTAATAAAATTAAAAAAAATAAATTTAGAGGAAGTTTAAATTTAATTTAAGAGGAAAAAAGGAAAGAAAAATTATTGTATGCCTAAAAAAATAGAGGAAAGAGAAAAAAAATAAATCGCCCTTTAGAAATTATGAAAAATATTTTTAAAATTAAATTGAATTGGGATAGAATATTATTTTGATGAAAAACAAGATGTTCTTTATTTTTACTATCTAAGGAATCACTCGAAATGAGTTATTGCCTCCGGGTATAATCCAGCTGATTATAACAGTTTTATACAATAAAGACGGTCATAATTTTATAAAACTGTCATAATCAGTAATGGTCGAATTTGCTCTCAGATTAGTTTTTTCTAGAGCAATCGTCGTTCGATCCTTTGCTACAATGAATTTATTTTGATGGATAAATAAAAATTTTTATAGAATATCATCCAAATTCGATATTATCCAACCTAATTAATCATTTTTAAATAAAAATCGAATTTCAATAAAATCTGAAAAATTAATTTTTCATATGATCGTTAATTTTGATTTTTTAATTTATTTCTTTTTGATAGTAAGAGATAATCATAGAAAATCTGAATTTATTTATTTTATTATTACTCGAGAGATGAAGTTATTAAATTTTACTTGACAGAGAAAAGGTAAACTACAGGGTGCAAAATGAATTTCGCCTTCGAGAAGTACACGTTCTCAATTTAAAATATTTCAGAAACCAACAACAAATTAAAACAAAAAAAATTCTCACCTTCTCTCTCTCGTTCGTTATCTTCTTCGACCACTTCAACCCCCGCGCGCCAACAGCGGTCGGCCTCCGCAACCTAATCCCATTGGCTTACCGCGCCGTGAACCCTATCCGTCCATATCAGTCGATCCGATGCATGCGCGGTCAGTACCGATTCGCCGAAGCGAACGCTGTTGCCTATCCAGTCAAAAATATCGAATCCTACCCGTTAGAAAAAACCCCTGCCCTGGCCCCTGGGCGATCCTCGTTCCATGGTTTCGTGTAATGCCAAACCCTTGACCGGGCTGCCTGCCTACTCCCCCGCTCCCCTCTCAACCAGGTCAAATCCGTCTGCTGGAAGAAGGATTCTTGTTTTTCAGGCCCAGCTCCATCCATCGGTTGAGGAACTCCTTACTGAATCTTGAGGATTTCTTTCTTCTTGCGCCATGAATAATCTTCTTACGGTAATCTCCATTTCTTGTTTGGATTCTCGTCATTCCAATTCGACGCCTTTCAATCCAAATAAGTTCACTCAATTCTCAGCTGTTGATTTTGGACGAATATATTTATGCTCATGGTGTCTGTCTCTGAAGCTGTTGGTTTTATGTTTCCTATTGAATTAATCAAATGTTTAATCAAATTCTTGAGTGTTAGAAATCTCGATGCTCTCTATCTTTGTTCACTTGTTGTTAGCTGTTCTGTTTATCATAAAGCTTTATACTATTCGGATTCAGGGTTAATTTTTGTACTATGAGTTATTTTCGATTGTCCAACATGGACATTTCAACTCGAGTTCTGATAATATTATATTGTAGCATATATGAATTGTAATAGCTATAACTATCTAGCAGTTTCAATTATATTTAAGTTTTTTTTTCCTACATTATCTATGGATTCCAATAAAAACAAAGGAAGACTTTTTTATTTTTAACCTCCTTTTATGCTTTGATAACTCCATTATTCCTGTCCAACTATTGCCAACTTACTTTTTCTGTTTTGATTTTTTTTTTTGCTTGATTATTAGGATTCGTTTGAGCTTGCTCGAGATGGAGCTTCCGGATACGGAGATATCGAAATGGGAAGGCAAGTTTCGACAAATTCATCTGATCAGGGATTTGAAGGTTTCTTCACACAGGTAGTCTTTGGCATCAGATGATATTATGATACATTCTTCCCATAACAATCCAGCCAATGTATTCCACATTCTTAGATCTTTTGTATGTTGTGTAGGTCCAAGACATTGAAAAACAAATCGACAAACTATCGCAGCTGTCGAAGAACCTCCAGGTATGAAATCTCAATCTCTCCTTAAGGTAGTGAAGTACCTTGGTTTTCAACTTGCCTCGAAAGTTTTTGAAAATATCGACCTCCATCCACGCACACAAGTTCCTGATACTCATTTTCACTAACTTTAGTGTTGAACTTTGCAGGATGCCAATGCCGAGTCAAAAACAGTGCTACAGGCAGCAGCCATGAAAGGTAATAAGGGCATTCAAGGTTTTTGATTCACAAATTCTTTTTTTAGTTTCGGTTATCTATTGTAATATTGTTACCGTCACGAATACAGAACTGAAACACCGCATGGAGAAAGACATTGATGAAGTTTTGAGAGTTGCTCGCTCAGTCAAATCGAAACTTGAAGAACTAGACAGAGATGTATGGTGCTCCTATTCAAATTTATTTTGCTCTTAATTTCCTATATTGGCTTCAGCTTAAACTCTCCAATTTTTAGAACCTGGCCAACAGGAAGAAGCCTGGATGTGGAAAAGGATCTAGTGTGGATCGATCTAGAACTGCAACTACAGTGTATTTTTTTTTAACTCAAAGAAAAGTTTATTTCACTACCCACCGTTTCTTGTTCTGAGTCATTTCTCAATTCTGAACATGTGCAGAGGATTAAAGAACAAGTTGAAAGAAAGGATGAACCAGTTTCAGGTATGCAAGCTACAATCTTCACATTTATCAAATTATGAAAAGGGAAAACAAAAACAAAAAAAGATCATTAATGACAGTAGCATAGAGAAATCTTTCTTTCTTTTTTTATGCAATCTAAGGAAAAATAGCCTAAAGATACGATTCAACTTTTTTTGAGACTCGGATTATCCTTTTATGCAAATTCATTGCTTAGGTGGTTTCCATTTGATAATTTACATTTTACTATGCAGGCCCTTAGAGAAACAATACAGAAGGAATATCGAGAGATCCTGGAAAGAAGAATCTATACAGGTTTACAACCATATTTCCTTTATCTTTTCTTGAATAAAAAAAAGACCAACCCTTGTAGCTTATCTGAAGATTTTGTTTTTCTTAAACAAAATAAAAGATCCTCTCAATTCAAAAACTTCTCTAATATTTCTCCTGAATTCCTCATGAACAGTCACAGGCACTCATGCAGATGAAGAGGTACAATCGTTCTTCCATTGTCCATTTGCTCACTGCTAACTATGTATGGCATTATAATTCTCGAATGTTGCAGACAGTAGATCGCTTGATAGAAACAGGAAATGGTGAGCAAATATTTGCCAAAGCAATTCAGGAGCAAGGACGAGGACAGGTTCTTTTCATCCAATTTCCTTCATTGCTTCATCCTTCATGAACTCGGAGTAAGTGTTTTCTTGTTTGTTGCAGATAATAGACACACTGGCAGAAATCCAAGAACGCCATGACGTAGTGAGAGACATAGAAAGGAAGCTTTTGGAGTTACAACAGGTAATCAATCTCCGATTCGGAGAGACAAAATTAAACTGAAATTCAGTCAGTTGATCTGAGTCAGTGAATCTGAATCAGTTTTGGGTTTTGACTAAGTTTGATGTTTCGCACGACACCACTGAAACTTCATCATCTCGATTACCTTCCTTGCTAACTATTATCCCTTATTCAAGATATTCTTGGACATGGCGGTGTTGGTTGATGCACAAGGTGAAATGCTTGATAACATTGAGTCTGAGGTAACAATTCATCATTTTTTAAACTAGTATAACACTGAAGAAGATACGTTAAATGAGGCACGAATTGTACAGGTTGGAAAAGCTGATGACTATGTAACCTCTGGAGTGGGTCAGCTTGTGAAGGCGAAGAGGCTGCAGAGGAACACACGTAAATGGACATGCATAGGAATCCTTATTCTTATCGCAATCATCGCAGCCATAGTTCTCGGGATAGTCAGACCATAAACTTTCAAGTTTATAAAGACTAAAAGGATTGCCCACGTGTTGCTAGATTTATACTTGTGTTTGCTGATTTTATTTCCATTTTCTATGTGGGAGATTGTCTTGTAAATTTCTTTCTTCCTTTTTTCATTGTATGACATTTTTTAAGTGAGATTGCTTGGAATTCTTGAGATGCTTTTAGGGGAAAACTAGGGTGCGTTTGATTTAAATTATCATGTATAATCTTAATTATATGATTACTAGTTAATTATATAATCAAGATTATGGAGAATAAAATATAATCTAATGTTGTATGGAATATTCATTTTGGAAAAAAAAATTAGGAATTTTTTTTATTAATCCCAGAATCACATAAAATCTCACACTTCCAAAGTAATTATATTCAGGATTATATTCCCTCATTTGCTGACGTGATGAACATGTTTCATTACTTAAGAATCGTTTATTATTTATTCAACCAAACATGACCTAGGGGCTTATATAATCCTCTTTGCCAACTGTCATCTTATATATATATATATATATATATATTTTTTTTTTGATGTATTCAATTCTAGCATCTCTCCTAGCATATTCTCCGTTTGGTAAATAAATAACTTTCTAATATAACTTATTATACTAAAAGAACATATAGAGTGAAGGATAATTATAACCTATAGATGTTTGTGGGGATAATAAACAATAAGTTCTAACTGAAACGGTACCAGTTTCAGATTGATTCTAGTTGACTAAACTCCCCTTTCAGCTGATTGTTCATAGGATTAACCGGCTGCTATTTTTGAATCAATCAATTGCATTATATGTTTTTGAGTAGTCAAGTTTCAAAAATTCATAAATAATTCTGCACTTAATAAAAAATTTATAAAATTTATATATACACTATTTATGTCAATATTTATTAGGGAAAATTTTTTAATCATGATTATTGAGTTACATGCATACTTTATACATTGTACATAATTTTTTCCCATGATTAATCATTTTATGATTTTATCATTTGATAATACTTAAGCTCACATCCAATACCTTGAATTGAAATCGTCACTCTAACATTTCACTTGTTTCGACGTGTCTAAATACACAACACAAGTCAATCTTATATTGCAATGAAATGGTCTTGAGGTTCGTCCTAATCTATTGTGATTATGTAATTCTACACTAGAAAAAAATTAAGCTATCAAAGAGGTGCTATCCCAAAGGGACTTCATAAACTTGGAATAAATGAATACTTAAAGGTACTCCAAAATCCAGTTTAACAAGAAAAGTGAAGAAAATGTAGCGACTAAAACTAGGATGAAGGACATGAGGGTGCAACTGCAGTACAAAAAATTTGCTTGTGTATATGCTATCACTTCCAGAAAAACGCAATACATCAGCTAAAAGATATAAATATTTACAAAACTTCAGTAGGTATTATGTTTGGGTCGAGGGCTGATGGTAAATTACTATCCGCTAATTCATGACAAAAAATAAAAGGATATCTTTCCTAAGTAGAGGATGATTTTAGGAAGAGGACTAGCATTTTTCTCTATTCTTAACAGAAATGTTAACACACTCTGGATATGTGGTCATTTTCTTAAAATCTCAAGCCTCAAACTATCTTAGCAAGACTTCAAATCCCAACTACAAAATTTGAGGTGACTGGTGTAATCAAACCAAAAGTTTACCATCGAAGAGAAAAAAACTTAACTGGAGAAGAATTTTAATAATAGTAGAAGAAATAATATCCAATATTTGTACGTTGGGTATAATATATACTAATATATAAATATGAGCATAGATAGAAATGAGTTACCAAGAAAGCCTAAAAATTAGGTTCCAATAGTATGTTTTTTTTTGTCCTTGTTAGTCGACCAAACAGCTTGCTTTAGTTTACTAAGGAGTGTTGGTTGACCAAACAAGTTTTGTTTGGTTCACCAAACTGATGAATAACAAATAGTCATCCATTACTTGATCTAAAGGTACTTTGGTCAACCAACCAATTTTCCTTAGTCGACTAAAGGTTGCAGATTATGCTAAATTCAATTTTCAGATCTTGTAAATCTCGTAGATGAGATCTAGATTCCAATTCTTACGATTGAAAACCATCTATAAATAGCCAATTGAGCCCCTTGAGGGTCTTTGATCAGAACATACATGCTTTATGAGTTCTTTTGTCTTATCTTGAGCAATTACTGTTTGCAAGTTTTGTCCGACATATAAGGAAAGAGATTGTCAAAGTTTTGATCTAAAGATCGTTATCCCTTTAGATTAGATCTAAGACTTAAGGCTTGTATTCATAAAATTGTAAAGAGCATTCTGGCTCCATTGATAGTGAGATTTTTCATTGAAAAAGTATCACATCAGATCGACACTAGCCACAGAATCAGAGAAGTCTCCAAACCACATTAAAAATTGTGTTGTTTATTTTTATCTTAATTTTTCTTGTTGCACATTAAATTCAGATTTACTATTGCAATTAAATTAAGTGTCTTCGTTGCAATTACATTGTTTTCTCATTGAATTGCAATTCCAGTTTTGTTGTAGGAATTAAATAATAGTTTTCTCGGAGCAATTTAAATTATAACTTTATGTCATAATTTAAATCCCTATTTTGACAATGCAATTTATTTACAAGTTTTATCGTTGTAAATATTTAATTATTTATCTTCTATTACACAATTCATTTTATATTCTGATTATATTAGTCAAGTTATAACTTTTAATTGAGTCGTGACTTTTGTAAGAATTTGATGAATCATCTATTCACCCTCCTTCTACCCGATCTTTCCAATCCTTCATGTGTAATTTACAACTTTCACCACCTGTGAAACACAATTCATCTATAATATTTATTACCTAAGTGCACAAGTGTTTGCAGTGTGCAATGACCTAGTTTCCAATTAAATTTCATCTTTTCTCACACTGCTGTAGTTGATGTACAATATAAAAAGTACTTGCTTTCTCATCTTCTGCAAGTAATATTTAAAATTCCATGGTCACTTGCTTTCTCATCTTTTTTGTTTCCACTCTTATTAAATCGCAATAGTTTCCACTTAATTTTCATCCATCCCACTCTATTAAAGATGTTACAAGATATCAATTAATTTTCTGGTCCCTTGTCTTTTTATTTACTTCTCGTTCTTCGTAAATTTCCTTCTGGTTTCTAGTGGCACCAAGAAATCTTGTCCATACTCTTTTATCTGTCATATGTTTAGTTATATTTGTCTCCACATTTCACAAACTAAAGAAGGGAAATACCAACAACCAAATTGATACCAACATCAATACATCACATCTGCCTCAACTATTTGATCAGCTACATCATCTTATTCACCTATTGAACTCTATCTAAGACTAGTAATATTCAAATCGATTTACATTATTTCTATTACATATTGGCTAAGGTTTTCTTCATTCTTCCTTTGCCTCTTACTCCTTCCACTCTATTTCATTTATCTCTTCTAACTAGAAGAGGCTAAGTATTCAATAATTGCATCAATTCCCTTTACCATACACAATGTTCTATCAATAATTAGAGCTAGTTAAGCAGATCAGCCTATGAGAAAATTTTGTATATACCAGCAATTGGAATTCTCACATCTTCTCCCACCTTACTCAGCTGAGCATAAAACGTTGCGGGAAACGTAATAGTCAGTGTGACAAAAAAGATCATAACTAATGAACTCTAAATCTAAAGCATATTGAGATCCATAAGCAGCAATATATAAAAGTGGATTGTCTATCATTTTTATATTTTATTTTTGGTTAGATTTTTAGGCGGAAGGAGTTCGCAGAAGAAAAGGCAAGTGAGATTAACAAATAAAATGTTTTTACATGGTAAATCACATATAAAAATAAAATTCCAGTTTGCATTGCGACAAAAGCATAAGCGAATAACAAATTATCTAAAGCTCGAACACAGAGGACAAATACATACCATACTAGTTAGTTTTCTTCAACAAAATCGCGGTTTTTTTAGGGAGGAGAAGAGATCTGGGGAATTCGTCTTCATCCTCGGCACTGGGAGATGGTGGAGCAGCTTCGGGAGTAGGGATTAGCCTGGGCACCGGGTCGGCAGTTGTAGTAGGAGGTGCCGCGGCGGGAGCAAGGTGTGGTGTCGCGCCTCAGGGCGCCGTAGCTGATGTAGCCGGAGGTAGCGAGGATGCGGCGACTCACCTCGGAACCGAGGTCGAACTCGTCGCCGACGAGGCACTCCGCGAGGGAGCCGCGGCAGCCCGAGAGGGAGGATGAGGGGATCCAGCCGAGAGGAACCCCACCGGCAGAGGCATGGAAGAGGAGGGCGGCAGTGACGAGGAGGAAGCCGAGGGCGGTCCGGCGTAGCTTCGCCATGTGGTGCCGGAGGGTGATTCCTCTCACCAGGGACAAGAACAAAAAGGGGGGCGCCCGGCGCTTTTGTACCCTTGGCAGAGAGCATTCACTTCTCTTCTTTCCTCTGCTCTATTTATTGTAACCATTAATATTGGACCGAGCTTCGTACCAATTGCTTTCTTTTTTTTCTTTTTTTCTCTCTCGTTTTTTTAGTAAGACCAATAATATACCGGAGAAATTTAAAATATAAAACTCAACAAAAATGATATAATAATTTTTATATACACATTTAATTATCGCTTAGAACTTTTTTCCGAATCTTTTTTGGGAGAGCTCTCTTGAAAAATGATTCTTGTAGTGTTTTTTTAGTAAGACCAATAATATACCAAGGTAAAGTTTGAGTGTTTGGTGAATAATCACTTTTAAGCTTAATTTTTAATTAAAGAATTATTTAAAATATTTTAAATGACTCAAAATTATTTTTAATAATATATATATTTAAAAAAAATATAAAGTTAATAAAAATATAAAAGATAATAAAATAATAAAATTTATATAAATTTAACAAATATGTATAAAATTTTTTGAAAATATAAATTATATAAAAATATAAGATTTTATTTAAAAAAATGTAATTATATAATAATTTTTAGGGTATATGTCACTTTTAATTACACCATAAGCAAAAAATAGAAGCAGAAAAAAAGCATATTGTTGCTTCTCTTTTGAGTAAAAGTTGCTTAGAAATTCCCAAACACCAATTTTCCAAATCAAAGCTCTCCCAATCATATCCTGAGAGGTACAGTAAATCCATCGAAGATCGTTACAATTGAAATATCACATTATTTCCATTAAATTCCATACTTTAAATTTCTATATATTTTTTTTAATAACCCAGCATTTTTGTTGTTATTAGGAAGTCTTCGATCTCAATGTCCATAAAGCCTCGAGCATGCTCTGGAGCTATAATGCAGCGATAGGATAATTAATCATTATCTCAAGTATCTGTGGTTCGATCCCTAATTAAAACGTATTTTGTAAAAAAAATTCTTTCAAATAGGACGCGAACATTAAGATGCAGGGCTTTTAGACTGTCCATCATAAGTACTTCTCGATTTACCTTGATGACCGATAAAATATTTTCATGGAATCGAATCGATTATTCCAAATTCGTCAATTATTTTATCCACCACTCCAACCTCGAACATTGTCGGTCGGATTGAGATCCTACGTGGGATTAATTTGAGATCTTGATCAAATAGGTTAAGATGGGGGCATCTTGTGGAAAAAGAAATTATAAGATAACCTAACTTAAAGATTAATAAAATATTATCAATAAAAATATATATATAATTGTTGTAATATAGGATTATTGATCATATATGATTCCATCCATTTTGCTCTGATTCCACTTAGATTTGATATTTGCAAATCGTATAATCCTACGAGCTACGTGATTCTGTAAATTATGGCCTCAAATACTTCAACAATAAAAAAGTAATTATGCCTTCGGACCGTGAAATGGTAAAACACTCCAGTTATTTCCCGAATACTGATTGGAATCTCAGTTATGATTAGTGTTTGAAATAGCGGTTGAGGTGATCGTCTAGGTAGTAGGCGGGCAATCAACCACATTGTCTTACTCTTTCTGCCGTCCCAACTACCACTATTTCACCACCATGATGAATTCGGACGCGTCGCTTGGGCCCAATGAAGAGCCCGAACACTTTGTCCGAGCCCAAAGGCCTTACCCAGACCTCGCAAAGAGTCTGTACATGTCGCTCAATTGAAACAGATACACGGATAAGTTAAAATTTAATTAAATAATTTTATATTAATAATTGTAATCAAATCTTAGTTATATTTGAGATAATTTAAATATACTTAATTAAAACCTAATAAAAATATTTCACTAATTTAATATATATATATATATATATATTTAATTTAATTTTTTAATTAATATTTTTTTATTAAAAGTAAATATGATAAATGTTCCGGAAAGGAACGACACAGATGACGAGTCACCAAAGTGCAGCCCACGAGGACGGTGACGGGGAGAAGACGCTCACGTCCTGTGAGATTAGCCCGAGCATTAATGGGAACACACCGTAAGATTTTCCGGCGGAGTCCACTCCGACGGTCAAGTCAGGAATTTGAACTCTCTTAGGAGGACAACGAGGAATCAAGAGATTTTTCCTAAGTTCGAAAAATTTATCCCCCTTTACCTGAATGTTGAGGCATCTTATCTACTTGCGGTTTCGGTGACACGCGTCCCAACGTTTTCCTCCACGTCCCTTAATCATCGGTTACTTGATAGACATCCTATCTTTTGGTAACGGTCACTGCGATTATGAATACCTTAATTATCATGCGTTGCGGGCAATAATCATCCGATAACTTTCCTGTTCTGGAAAGAGGAACGACTACTTGGCATTGGACTTTCTGACTTCTGGGTTGATCTTTGAGCTCCACTCTCCCAAGCAAGTCTTGGAGTCTCACCTCCCGAGCTGACCTCGGGACTTTCATGTGTTTTATTGAGATGGTCTCGGGAGCCCGACCTTCAGTCTAACCACGGGAGTTTTGATCTGTTCTCCCGAGGTGGTCTCAAGAGCCCGACCCTCGGTCTGACCTCGGGGGCTTTGATCTGCCCTCTCGAGGTGGTCTCGGGAGCCTGATGGCCGGTCTGACCTGGGTGCTCAGTTCCACTTTCCTGATATAGTCTCGGTTTGACCTCGGAGCTCTGGCTTGGCGGGCCCTATCACGTAGCTTCCTTGTGCCACGTGTCTACTCCGGGATGCTTATTTTCATCAATAAAGAATAATAATTATTTATAATATTATATAAAAATAATAATAAAATTAACAGCCTAAGTACTGTCTATATGGCTTAGACGATAGGCGGTCATTGTCCCGTCTATTATGATTTACAATACTATTATGATATATTATAGGATTTTTTTTTTTAATGAAATGAAAATTTTGGAATGTTAATTATTGGGTTAGATGTTACTCTGAATATTGGAATTGTGAGAGCAAGGAGATTTACTAGCATAGCAAAGGCATATATTTTTTAATTTGTATTAGCATGTTTTCCCTGTGACGCTAGAATTAAAATTATATTCCCTGTGACGGTGGAACAATGAGTGTATTAGCATGTTTTCCCTGTGAATATTGGAATCGGGAAACCCTTTTGAGTTTTTAATTTATATTCATGTAGGTTATACAAAGATCGATGGGCAAAACTCAAAAGGGTATTACCTTTTTCCTTAATCACACACTCATTGTTGTATTTATCAATTCGCATATCACATTCATGCATAAAACACAAGTTGTCTTGGAATATAATTTTCTGAAGAAGTCTCCTAGTTCTTGTGTGGGAGAGCACTGATCAATAAATTCAGAGTGGTGGAAGGGACCTCCATTGATGCCCTTTGATCACAAGCATTTTATATATTCTCTCAACATCTCAAACCTCTGCTGCTTCTAAGTGGCGTCTGCTGGTAATTTTTGTAACTAGCAAAATAATGTTAAAAAGTCGCACAAAAATCCTCAAAAGACCCTACAGTATTTAGCTCGAGAGTATTGAACCATTATTGTGTCCGTTTTACTAAAGCGGTTAGGATGCTTTTCGAGTTATGATACAGCGGCAGGCGATAATTAACTAATCATCATTTTATGTATTAGCGGTTTGATTTTCAATTACGATATATTTTATAGGAATTTTTCTTTTAAATATGACACAAACCCTGTAACGTTGGACTTCTTGATCATCCACTGTAAGTATTTCTCGATTTACTCTGACAATCATAGGGAATTTCTATGAAGACAGACGGATCGCCCAAGTTCACCTATTATCAATTCATATTTTTTACTAAAGTGGTTAGGAAGATGTGACATTTAACTTTGTTCATATATTGAAATAGCAAAGCTGCGTTCTCAAAGCAACATAGATGTTTCTATGATGGATCCATCGATCTATCATTTTCCCCCACTGATAGAGGTCGAAAATGATGAAGAATCTTGGTTTACTGGCTTAAATTCTCTCGATTCTCAGATGTCTTCTCCACCCTCAGTAAATTCGTGATTTACTTCCCTTTGGAAACCTCGTGGGACAGAGACCAGGGGGCCGCTGAGGTGACGGATCTACCTTTTTTTTGAAACGAAAATGATGAAGAAATTCCTCAGCCAATATGTCAGCCAAGCCCAAGAAGAAGGTCCACATTTTTCCCCCACTCATAGAGGTCGAAAATGATGAAGAAATTCCTCAGCCAATTTGTCAGCCAAGCCCAAGAAGAGGGTGGACCTTCGAGGCATAGGAGCTGATCCCAGCCTTGCTTACGGGTAGCTCGGCTCGCCTAGCCAGCCAGTCTGCCGCCACGAATGTCCAGCGGAAGGGCCGACGAAGACTTCACCAGGGGGTCCTGGAGTCAGAAAAACCCCCGATGTGCTAGTCGTCCGATCCCGGGCAGGGTCGGTCGGGTCGACCCCGAGCCTCTCCTAGCTCGGTCACCTAAACCCTTGCCCCGAGCCAAATCTGGGTCGGGCAATCCAGGCGGACTCGTTGCGGCCCACGCTCCCTCAGCGTCCCATGGATCTGGCATCCAACAGAGCCGAGACAAAGCCAGACAGACATATCACCACACACCCCCGACTCAGGACGTCCCCCGCGCCTTAAATTTCCCAGTCGGACGCGTGGCGGCCCACGCTCCCTGACCATTATCCTACCCGGTCCTTGACACTCGGACCTGCCAGTCGGCGCTCGGGCTATGGACTAGATCGTCTCTTCACTGCCCTATGTCACTACATCGGGGGTACGATCTTGATGTCGGGGTAATACGCGCCTCACCCATTTATGGCACACCTTGCGATCATCCCACTGATTCAGTACTATCGTACTGCCCAAGCACCCCGCATCATGTCGTGGTACTTCCAGGTGTTCTCATACGAGCTGACAGGTGTTGGGACCGGTAGACGAGCTAGAGGGGGGGTGATTAGCTCCGATTTGCTTGTAGATGATTTGTCGCGGCGGAAGACTTCAAGCAATGCTAACACAAGGATTTACTTGGTATCCACCCCGGTCGGGTGACTAATCCAAAGATCCACTCTCCTCACTCTCTCATGCACTATGAAAGATCTCCTTCTTGAGGTGGAGAAACCTCTTACAAGCTTTCACAAAGATACAACAAGAATCAAAGCAAACACAAAATGAAATCTTACAAGATTTACAATGAATAAACTCTCTTTGCTTTCCTTGCTATCTTTAAGCTTGTGGTTGCCTCTAGAATCTTGGAAATGCAGCAGCAAAGTCCTCCAAGACTTCCCTTGAGATGGCACCAAATGAAGGAGAAGAAGGGGAGAAGAGATGTGGCTCAAAACCTGCGTGAAAACCCTTATACCCGACGCCTAGGGTTCCCTAATCGATTACCCAATCGATTACCACGTCATACTAGCCGTTCAACGGCTAGTTTTTGAACCTGAATCGATTAGCCAATCGATTAAGACTGCCCTTAATCGATTGACCAATCGATTAAGAGAAGGCTGAATCGATTACCCAATCGATTCAGCCACCTTCTGTTCTCGCAACAAACTCTCTTAATCGATTACCCAATCGATTCACTTTCTCCTTAATCAATTACCTAATTGATTAAGATCCTCCTTAATCAATTACCTAATTGATTACCATCCTTCTTAATCAATTACCCAATTGATTAAGATCCTTCTTGTTTTCGCGAGATAACAACCCAATCGATCACCCAATCGATTGAGACCAACCTAACTTGTGTTCACGGTCAACCCCTTTGACCAACCTCGATTTTACGGTCAACCCCTTTGACCAACCTGGACTTCACGGTTAACCCCTTTGACCAACCTGGATTTCTTCTGCCTAGTTCCCAACTAGGACTTAACCTGATTCCCCACCAGGTTTGCCTAACACTCGAGTTAGGTCTAGTCTCTCGGTAGACTTCCACCTTGCCAGCATGCGATCTCCCCGATCCATCTGGACTTCACCTAGTCCCACTAGGTGTGCCTAGTCCCACTAGGTCTTTTTCCATGCCAGCGTGCGATCTCCCCGATCCACCTGGACTTCACCTAGTCCCACTAGGTGTGCCTAGTCCCACTAGGTCTTTTCCCATGCCAGCGCGCGATCTCCCCGATCCACCTGGACTTCACCTAGACTTCACCTAGTCAAGTCTCCAGTCAACCTTGACCCACTTGACACCATACGACATTCAACCATAATTATCAAATTCAAACATCAATGTCAAACATCGAAACATACACCTCAAGCTCACCCAAGCTTGCTAGACTCAAGCTCACCTGAGCTTTGTCAAACTAGGTCAACCCTGACCTAACCAAGATTGCACCAACAACAGGTACCACACCCCTGTCTCGTCGACACGGACAGGGGTTGTCAGCTCCCCCGGCTATATAAGCCCTCCATTCCTCATTCCGCAAGTATGCGCACAAGCTCTCTCTTCTACTATACTTCTATTTGCTCTACTATCTTTTCTGCGGATACTGATTTGACCGTCGGAGTGCCTTGCCGGGGAAATTGCCCAGCGGGGTTGCTAACGGTCACTGTCTTCAAGGTCGAAGCCAAGTCAGAGCCAGGTCGGCACCACCTCAGCTGCTTGTGTCACTCGGGAGACCATCCAACCCTTGGGAATTTCACCTCGCTTCGCAACAGGATCAGGAGTCGTGAATTTTTCTCCTCGGGACTTATCGAAATCTGTTTGATGCTCTGACGAGATGGGGCCTCCTGCCTCACGGTTATGATGCAGTAAGGGCGATTAATCATCATTTTAATTATTCATAATTCGATCCCAAATTAAGACGTATTTTATAAGAATTTTTCTTTCAAATGTAGCGTAGATCCTGAGACGTTGGGTTTTTGGATCGTCCATCGTGAACACTTCCCGATTTACCTTGGCGGTCGGTAGAAAATTTTCGTGAAATCAAACCGGTCGTACCAAATTCACCTGTTATTTTATTTTATTTTATGTTTTTTGAGATGGGGCCTCCTGAGAATTTTGCCTCATGGTGTCCAGTTGTGCCACATCCAAAGGCTCCTACTCTTTCTCGGTCAGATGGGGGGTTTTGCTGGCGTAAAACTTCCTCCGCTATAGTCATCGCCGGTTGGGTGAGCTAGCTTCCACGAAAGAGATCCCACCAACTTGCGACCCTCATCTTCTGAGTTTGTTGTGCTCGATCGTCGAGATGACTCCGGCTCCTCCAAGTTACTTCATTGCATCTGCAATGCTCTCGCCGCTTAGCCCTTTAGTTTCCCACGATTGATTTTTGATCTTTTCTTGCTGAATGCTTCTACAACCTTGACGGATGGAAGAAGCGAATGCTAGCTTCAATCACGAAATGAGAAGGGAAATAGACCAAATTGTAGGCTTTCTCCTGTTCCAAGCCACTGTCCTAATGTCCTTTTCCCTCTGTAACCGCTGCAACATTATGGTTGCGCATCTGTTTTCGCTCATAAGTTGCTCTCACCCATCGTTAGGTTAGTATTCTCTGATCCATCCTCCTTAACTCGGACATGAGTCCTCCCCGCACACTCGAGGCTGAGCACTCGAGTGCTTGGATGCCTAACTGCTCGAGCTCAAGCTCGGGCTCAGGTCCTAGAGTGTTCAGAATAAAGTGCATCACTTGGACGTGACCCATAATATACTCATTTTGCTTCCTCTCCTCCCTTATGCACCTAATATAATATGTTACCGCCCGTTGCTATGGTACAGCGGTATGATAATTCATTGTCATTCTAACCATTTACGATTCGATTCGTAATTATGGTGTATTTTATAAGAATTTTTCTCCAAATAAGACGTCAACCCTGGGTCGTTAGGCTTCTAGAGCGTTCGTCGGGAACGCTTCTTGATTTATCCTGGTGGTCGGTAGAAAATTTTCGTGGAGCCAAATCGGTCACCCTTCCCCACAAGCCACCCCAAGTTTACCTGTTATCTGATTCGTCATTTGTTTTTTAATATAACATATCACCTCCTTATGGTGGTAAAAGACGATTCGTTCGTTCAGCGCCTCTGCCAACTCGTCCCAGGGCCAATATGGAGGAGATAAATCATGAAGGCTACTAGCTCGAATATTGTGGTTAGCGCGTTGGGAGAGGAGACACATTGACTTTACTAAATTTTAATTCCTAAATCTCAAAATGAAAATACTCACATCTTAACTATCAGTTCATCGCGTGTGAACCAAAATGTTACCTCCCAATGTACCTAAAATAACATGTTCTTACTGTACAGATGCTTCATATAGAAGTGTTACCGTGTCACATATAAATTTAGAATCATTTTCCATGGGTACAAAATATCCTATAATTAGTTATCTCACCCCAGCTATTATTATTGAGCTAAATCTCATTATTACTGAGCAAAATCTCATGATATTTTGGGAGTTAGTTAAAACATGATATTTTGGGAGTCAGTGTGTTCATTATCTTCTGTATTAGTTATAGTATTTAGATTAATAATTTTCATAATTTACCTCCTCTATATTAATTCTAAGATAAATTAAGGGATATCAGGACGAATGAATTTGTTTTTGGTCATCATTATTGAGCAAAAATTTATGATTTATTTTCTTTTGGGATATATATATATATATAGAGAGAGAGAGAAAAGTAAATGAGCAAAGGATGATTTAAATTAATGTTAATTTTTTAATCTATTTCAATGTGATTAATAGGAATGATATTTGTGTTATATATGCTATACAGTTTCAGAGAAAAATATTTCTTGTTAAGAGTATTCCAAAAATTTGTTAGATGGTAGGTGGGCAGTCATTCATCTCCTAGCGTATAGGTAGAATCGAGCTGATCGATTGACAATGCTTAATTTATCGGCCAATTGATTTGGTAAATTTTTGTTTCTCATAAAACTCATGTCAATCAATTGGTCATTTGTTTGACAGTGTTCAATTGATCGGGCAATCGATTTTGAAGCTCCTAGGTGGAAATAGGGGTTTATGTTCACAGAGAAAAACTAGGATTGTTATTGGAGAAGAAAATGACTAGGACGGAGAAGAAAATGATAGTAAAATATTGCTCTCTAACGGAGAAGAAAGGAGGGGGAGATGTGGCAGCTAGTAAACCCTAAATACAAATTAGAAATGATTTTAAAAAGTAAAACATAAAATCTCTTTTCGCTGTCAATTAATTGATAAATCGATTACGGTTTGAATCAATCAATTAATCGATTGGTAGTATTTTATTTCTCACAGAAAAGCCTACCCAATTAATTGGATAATCGATTGGCTAATCGATTCGGCATGTTTCTATTTGTCGCGCAAAACCTATCCAATCAATTCGAGAGATTTTTTTTTTAAAAAAATGATCGCCCGTGACTAAGCGGCGCTAGCACGTAGGCGGCTGATTAATTTGACGACGCTGATCGGAATCACCTTTACAAAAGTCAGGATGGTGGATAGCCACCCACCACCTAGGCGGCGCCTAGACGATCCTAAGCGTTGTTTTTTAAACACTGATTAATAATCTCTTAATTTAGGTGATGGGAATTGTGCTAAAATATAATAATGAATATCGATCCAGATAAGACTTTAAAAAATAAATTAATTAGGTATTAGTCAAATTAGATAAACGATCCGGTCTCATAGAAATTTCTTAACGACCACAAGAATAAATTCAGAAGCGTCCACGATAATTGATTCATAAATTTAAAATCTCATGATTACGCCCTCTATTTATAGAAACAATTTCTACAAAATATATAACAGTTGAAGATCAAATCACGAATGCCTAATAATATCGATAAGATTATTTTTGAAGATATTGATACTTACATGTCAAAAAAAAATTAAATGATATTATCATGAATAAAGTAAATCTTAAAAAATATTATTAAGGTATTAATCGATCATTAATTAGACACCAACACTATTATTATTATTATTATTAATTTATTACTATATCGAAATCTTTTCTAATTTAATATATAGACATTCTCTCTCTCCGGTTTGGTATCTCCTATCTGCTTTTGTGGTTGATTGTGCCACCATCATCGGAATTCAAAATTAATTTCCATTAGTAGTTGCTATTAAAATCTTGATTTAATATTGCAAACTTGAGATGAGTCATCGTCTCATCGACCCTTATTTCACGTCAGAGTCACATGCGAATTTGTTCGTTATCGTTGTCTTGTCGACATGCAACATGGACGGTGATTTTTATAAAGTATTCAGATCGATTTTAGTACTAAATCGAGAATTCAAAAATTATTTCAAGGTGAATAAATTTTTGAGAATAATTAATTTTATCACTTAATAATTAAATATATGCCCCTTCCAAATTTGAAATACTGATCTGCCGTGTTGGAAAGCATCGAAGGTTTTTTCAATTTCGGACGATCGATTCGGCTCCACGAAAATTTTTCATCGATTGCTAGGATAAATTGAGAAATGCTCGCGATGAACAATCTAGAAGCTCAACATCACAGAATTCACGTCCCATTTGAAAGCATAAAGCCGTGTGGAGAAATCGTCGAGACTATGATTTTACCTTTACCATATAAAAGGAAGTGAAAGATCAAAAGGACTTTAAAGTAAATTCACGTAATTTCAATATTAAAATTAGTTTGATGCGTCAAACAAGCATAGATTGGATAAACAATTTAGATGGAGGGATAGTTTTAAAGATTAGGATTTTTTTTTAAAAAAAAAAAGCAAAGATTGAAAGTAAATTTGTGTAGTTTGGGTAATTCAAAATAATTCTTTACCGCAAAGTTTAGATTAATGAAGAAAATAAATTTAAGATGGAGAACAAATTCTAAGGAAAAAATAAGAGTAAGGAAAAGAAAAGTGAGGGAAAGAAAAAATATTTCACAAATTCAAGCCGAGCTACATGAGGCGTAGGGATGATAATGGCTCGGGTTCGGGTCGGATTGTATATTCTCCATCCCCATATCCATCGGGTATCGAATATCCATCGGAATACCCATATTCATTATAGGATCGGATATCTTATATTTTAATACTTTTTCTTCTTTCTATCCAACTATATCATTGAATTAAAGTAAATTAGAATTAACATCATAGTTAAAAAAAATATACATCTATAATTTTAAAAATAAATTAAACATATATATAATCTATTTCTAATATTAACATAAATTATTAATAGGTTTTGAAAAAAATTCTTTAATGTATATATTTTTTTTATTTAATCAGGTATTCGGGTCGGATATCAGGTATTGATAGTCCCTCCATATCCTCCTCCATTCGGATCGGATGTCGAATCCTCCGTCGGATTCGGATAAAATTATCATCCCTAATGAGGCGGTTGCCCAGTGCTACATGAGGCGGTTGTGCAGGGCCGCATTCGCGTGAGACAATTGTGCAAGACCCTGCAATCACATATGTAATCAAAGCTGGACTGCACTAGCTCGCTCAGTGCAACTTTTAGATTAATATTCAATTTAATTCAATAATTTTTACGATTTAAAGTTAATATATAGAGTCCAATCCAATGTTATTTAGTAACTTTTAAGATAATATTAGTAGAATTCAATAATTTTTAAGATTTAGGATTAATATATTAAAGTAATTGATAGTTGTCAATCACCTATATCATTATTTATATTGTTGTTCAATACAAGTAATTGACTTTCATGTTCTTTAACAGTAATATAATAGTTAAATTGTCTCTTGTAATTTATCATAGGAGAATTGATGCTCTTAACTATTCATTGCTCACCATCTCTAGTGTGATAAAAAAAAACAAGAAAAATAATATTATCATCAAACTAAAAAAAAAAATATGCCATCCCCCGTACAATAACTAGTAGTATGATATCCATCGAAAAAAACAAAGAACAAAATTAAAAAAAAAAAAAATTATCCGTCCAATTTGGCAGGGAGCACTTTTGTTAAAATGGAAGAGTGACGCTGTTTTACGGAGCTGTTCTTTTATATATTAAAATGTTTTTTTTAATTTTTTATAAAAAAAATAGGATGAAAGAATCGTTAACGGAAGGGATGAAAGAATTCTCGAAAGGTTTTGTTTTACAGTGAAAAGATGTATCAGATATTTTACTGACATGATACTGATGCGACATGGGAGAAACTCTCACGGTTCCACGACTGCTCTAAGAACCAACAAATTCCAGCCTCCCGCACACTCCTCAGTGGGCATCTCCAACTCCAGTCTTCCATGGGTCTTCTTGACAAGCTCTGGGACGACACCCTCGCCGGCCCCCGCCCCGACTCCGGCCTCGGCCGCCTACGCAAGCCGCTCTCCTTCTCCCTCCGCACCGCGGCAAAAGGTACCTCTCCATCCCTCCTTCTCCCCTTTCATTTCTCTCCTTGACCTTAGATCTAAGCTTCATCGTGATCTTCCTTCCAGACGAATCGGATTCGCCCAAGGGAGGAGGGACCAACGCTGGCGGCGACGGCCCCGCGGAGGAAGCGCCGATGCGGGTCACAAGGAGCATTATGATAAAGAGACCGCCCGGGTGGGCATCGCCCGGGAGCGGAGCGACGCCGCCTTCTTCGCCGGCGGGATCTACTACGCCCAAATCCCCCTTTTCAGGTACCTTCTCGGATCTAGGGTTTCCCCCGCGTTTGTCGGATGATGATTCTCCGTGGGCATTTTGGTCATTTTAACCATCTAGAAGCATCTAGAGCAGCTGCTTTCTATTGCGTGCCTCCCACGTATGTCTAGGAAGGAGATTGATTGATTGGTTCAATTAATTGCGTAGGGGCTGCAGGGAAGGAGGGGAACCGATTCAGTAGGAGGTGGGTGTCGGAAGCGTACCGGAGGAAAGGGGAGGAGGAGGAGGCTGGGTCTTCTTCTTCATATCCTCCCTTGGAAGTCTAAGCTTTGCCGTATCATGTAAGATCCTATCCTTTAGAGCTATGCAGGAAGAAGTAGGCGTGGTTTGTGTATGTTGTATGCTGTGTGTCGCGTGCGTGCGTGTGTGGATGAGTTAGAGGGGTTATGTTCCTCGTCTCCTTGAGTTGGATATTAGTGTGTGAGTGTGTGTGTGTTTGTTTGTGTTATAAATTGTAATATCGTGTGTTTCTTGGTCGGAGATGTATGCAGAATAAGGAAGAAGCTGGTAGTTCAACCAGAGTGTTCGTGTGTGTCGATGCCTAGCTTCACTGATTTGGTTCACGTATGCATTTCTTCATGATTTCTTGAGGGCAGGGCCGACGAGTGCTGGGGAAGGTAGCAAAGAATTCGTTAATGTGGCGGGGCAGGCAGTTAAAAAAAATATTGGATTGGATAGCAGACGAGCTTAGGGACCGGCTCCACTTCACGAAAATTTTTCATCGGTCATCAGAATAAATCGGGAAGCATTCGTGGTGGGCGATCTAGAAGTCCAGTGTCTTAGGATTCACGTTTCATTTGGAGATACGGGTGTCTGAAATAACGATTAGTCATTTTACCGTTGCATCATAGTCTATCATAGTCTGAGGGTCAGGTGGTTAAAACAAGTGTCCAAGCATAGAGAAAATGGAGGATATGTTGTTTGGTTGGTTGGTCTGTTTTCATTATTTTTAGAAAATAATGTTTGCTTAAAAATAATTTTGATTTGTATTTTCTATATTTGTTTTAGATATTATTTTTTGAAAAATTTAAAAATATTTAAAAGTTATTTTTTTAAGAAATGAAAAAAAAAACTCT
This sequence comes from Boesenbergia rotunda, assembly GCA_024364735.1. NCBI lineage: Eukaryota > Viridiplantae > Streptophyta > Magnoliopsida > Zingiberales > Zingiberaceae > Boesenbergia > Boesenbergia rotunda. The sequence goes on from JAGFNQ010004921.1 coordinate 317,137, forward strand.
GATTTTCTAATAAATAAAAAGGAAAATGATTCAAATAACACAATAAAAATGGGATCTGTTAGACTGGAAGCTTGCATGGATTGGAAAATCACGCAGAAAAGGAACGTGGCCGCTTCTTTTCATTAGTTGGTTTTTTTTTAATTTGGATATTTAATTTTTTGAATCATTGATTTCAGAGGTGATAAATTTGAATCCACCAAAATTTCCCATCAATCAAGATAAATCCAGAAACTTAAATCGTTTCTCACCTAACATTCAACGTTTTAAATTTTTTCTTTCAAAATTCTTATAAAGGGGTAAAAGGCGATTCATTTGCTTCCAACATCACTACTAATCCATTTCAGGGTCAAGGAAGTAAATCACAGAGGAAAAAAAATAGTTTTTCCTAATTTTTTACCATCAATTTGGTTAGTTTATAAAAAACTGTAATACACCTAATATTAACTCTATGTTTTTTTTCAAGATTATAAGTTTGGTAATTTCAAACCCAAATATAGTCATGCAAACTGCCCATGAAAATCGAGTCGATCCATGTGCCATGCTCCACCAGAGTCCGAATCATACATGAATTGTGCATGGCCTGACACACGGGTCAAGCCACATTTGCCCCACCCACAACATAAAGCAGTCCTGGTCCAACATATATAGAACAACTACTATCGAGTTGTGTCGGATATGGGTCAATTCATGTCTAGTAAAGTTGGGTCCCGGGAAGTTCTATCAGTTTATGCCTCCAAAGACTAATTGAGGCCCTAATGCTTGGTTTCCTTCTAGGCACGGATTGAGGAGGGAAAGAATCTCTCAAGAAAATAAATCCTTGGAGTGGAGAAAGAGAAGAGAAAGTATTGAGTAGTCTGAGAGTCCTAAGTTGCCTTGGATATAAAGTGCGGATTTTTTGAGCTGGATCTCTTAAGCTGGACTTTTTGAATCGGATCTCCCGAGCTGGATAGAAAAAATTGTTGAGGCCTACGTAATGCAGTTTCCTTAAAATAGATTTGTCTTCCTCCGACTGCGCTTCGAGGTTATGATGAACATTTGTTTTCCAGGATACAATAGTCAACAATGGGACTACGTACACAACCAAGTAATAGTTGCTCGTGGCGAACTGAAAAAGTACTCGATTGTTACCACCGGTATAACAGAGGTGCCCCTGGTGGGTATATATATATGAAATTAATATTCTGCAGATCTTACGCCGCTCGCCCATGCGCGCTTTCCTCCCAATCGATTGGTGAATCGATTAGGAGGCACCAATCGATTGGTGAATCAATTGGGAGGCGTCAATCGATTTAAATATTGATTGGCGCGTCGAATCTTTGAGACGCTAATTCAACTTCAATCACTTGAGGCTTTCCTTCAGCCTCAATCGATTAAGGATAGATTCAAGACGTAGCATCGTGGCCGCCGACAGGATTCTGACCTGTCTAGGTTCAATTTTCTTCCCAGGTTATAGTGTGTAGGACCATAGCGAACAAAGGGGGGATGGAGGTGAATCTCGATCATTAAAACTTTTCTTTTCCTTATTAAAACTAAGAGAGATATAGCCACAGTGATCCAGGCGCTTGAATTCTTTTTCTTAAAAATAAATAATTTCTTAAATCATAAATTCTAAATACATATAATATATCTCGTGAGTATCTACAATTTTTTTATCTTAAATACTATAACCCAAGAAGGAAGTTTGAACCCTAGAAGAAAATTATTATTAGCTTAAACTCACTATAACCGAACTCCTAAATCCTAAAATCTTAAACCCTAAATATATATAATATACTATGCGAGAATCTAAAATTGTTTATCTTGAATGTTGGAACTTGGATGGCTAGAGAGGGGGGGGTGAATATAGCCAGACACCAAAAATCACTTTCACTTAGGTAGATTCTGCACTTAGGGTTAGTAGCACACAACAGAAGCAAATACAAAGCAGAGTAATGCAGAAACTAAACCCTAGTCTAAGCACATTCACAAAACGCTAACAAAAAGGATTTACAAGGTTCGGGGATAACTTGCCCCTACTCCTTGGCGTGCCCGTGAGGTGGGCGATCCCTTGATCGTTGGCAGATCAAGCCCCGAAAAATCCGGATAGAATGCAACCTCCTTCTCGGTGGAGTAACCTCTCCACATCGTTTCAAGATGAATAAAGTATTAAGTACAGGAAACACAAGAAGGAATCTTACTGAGCACTAAGAACCGCAAGAACACAAGCGAACTCCTCACCGAGCTCCACTCAGCACAGATCTCACGCAAGAACTCCCTTCTTCGTGTCTTCTCGCTGATGGACTCGCCAAGCTCCTTGTTTCTTCCCAAGTGCTCAAGTAACAGAAGGTTGCTTCAGATTCACAGTTGCTTGCTTAAGAGATGGATCAAAGTTGTCGCAAGATCACACAAGTTGTAGCCAAAACCGAGAGATCTCTTCTCTTCTCCACTTCTCAGCACTTTTAAGCATCTGGCTTCTCCAGCTCACATCGCCAGCCACCAGACGCTCTACTGCAGCTCACCTGCTCAGCTGCAATTGCCCACCTACCACTGAGCTCTCTCCTGGACTCCCTGAGCTTCCCTCAGCCAAGCCCCAGTCAGCAGCTCCAACAGCACCGGCATCCGTTGCAACCTGAGATGGAAAACGGACAAACCTGCTCCAAGGAAAGACTCCCATTGACCCTCCTTGAGTGTTTGAATTCATCCCTGTCATCTGCACACTAAATCAGATCATAAGCACAGCAAATCAAGTAGAGGATCAAATATCAGAAGACTCTGAACAAGTATCGGTAGCGTATCAGTAGTAATCAGAACACGATCAGAGCTCTGACAGCGCTTTTGAATTAAAACTGTCAGCTGATGATCGGTCACCGGACCGATCAGAGGGACTCCTGATCGGTCCATAGACCGATCAGGATGGGTTCAGACCGATTGGGCTCCAACCTGATCGGTCCCCAACGTGTAATCAGAAATCACGACTTCTCCGGGATCGATCACCAGACCGTTCCCAAGTCGTGGATCGGTCACCAGACCGATCCACCCCTTTGTAGGGTGATTTCCTAGCTTCGCAGTCCAAACCTCCTGATCGGTCCCCAGACCGATCAGGGTGTGGCCTGATCGGACTGGTGACCGATCAGGCTACCCTCCGACCGATCAGGCTCCAACCTGATCGGTTATAGTGAGAAGTCCGCGACGTTTGATCGTTCACCAGAACGATCCGAACAGTATCTCTGATCGGTCACCAGACCGATCAGGAGTCGATCAGTAGCCCAACAAGGTCACTGTGTGCTCCCTGATCGGTCGCCAGACCGATCAGTCATCGCTGGATCGGTCACCAGACCGATCCACGAGGGAACACCGTGCCAACTTCCCTGATCGGTCACCGGACCGATCCAGGCAAGGTCAAATCTCCTCTAAGTCACGAGAACAAGCCTCCAGCCCTTCTCTGACTCGTGCTCAGTCCCCCGGACCAAGACTCCATGCCCAGTCTCACTCACCGGGACTTCAACCTAGCCCTCCAAGCTAGGACCTGACCCTCCAAGCCGGGATTTCATCCAACCTAGCCCTCCAAGCTAGGACCTGACCCTACAAGCCAGAGTTTCATCCACCTAGCCCTACAGGCTAGGACCTGACCCTCCAAGCCAGGACTTTTCACACCTAACCCTCCAAGTTAGGACTTTTCACACCTAGCCCTCCAAGCTAGGACTTTTCACACATAACTGTAAAATACGACGATTCGAAAATCCGGACCAGAAAAATTTTTCGGGCTTTTTCCGGATTGAGTATAGGGTTTTCAACCCCTTAGGCAAAGTTTCGGGGAGTTAGATAGAATAAAATTATACATTTTGAGGGTTTAAGGGTTAGTAAAGCAAACTAGGGGAGTTGAATGTTAAAAATCAGAAATCGTGAGGGCTTGGAGTGGAATGGTGGACTTGGAGGGGCTAAATTGCAAATATGCCAAACATAAATGAACCCTATTTCTCACCTTTACGCACGCAGCCACCCCGACTCCTCCCTTCGCGTGCCCTAGCCCGCAGCCACGACTCGGCATCTTCCTCCTCTTGCGTTGCCCTAGCCCGCAGCCAAGCCAATCGCCATCCCTATCCCCCCGGATCTTTCTCTCTCTCTCTCTCTCACGACCGCTGCCCTTTGGTCGTGACCTGGAGTCGACATCGACCTGGGTGTGATGAGAGACGGCGCGCTCACCATCCTTGTCCTCACCGATTTCCACTCCTCACCTCGCGATCACGCCAACAAGGCGACGCCGTCAGCCCCTCCCCGACCAGGAACGAGAGCGAGGATCTTTCTGTGCGCCACTGCCCCCTCCTCATCTCCTCTTGCCCTTCGATTGAAGTGATCATGCGATGGCCATGGAGGTGGCATAGCGATTCGGAGCAGAGATTTCATCGGCTATCTGCAATTAGGTAACATCCTCCTTTGAGGTTCTTGTGGATCTGCTTGTTGAACCCGATCATAGCTGAGGTGGAGTTAATGCCCTGTTCTGAGGTTTCGTTCGGTGGCAGAGGGAGAGAAGAAGAAGATGCCGGAGGAGACAACCTATGTATGGATTTCTCTGGAGAAGGATAATCCATCAGATCTGATTGGAGCTTCTCAGCTGATGTCCAACTGAGGTAAGGATTGGGTGCATTTTGGATGATACAGCTTAGTTGGTTTGGGTGATTGCTAGAGATATCCTGTTGTATGATTTTAGTATTGCAATCAGGTTTTGAATTCTGATTCAATAGAGTGGCGCTTGTTTGATTCATGGATTTAGAATAGTGATGTTCCGGTTGAATTTTGAGTACATTGTCGTGAATCAATAGGGTTTATCTCATGCTGGGTTTTAGGGGATTGAATTGCAGTTTGGTGTTGTTCTTGCTCTTGGATTAGCAAGTTGTTGTGTGATGATATGGAATTGGATTCTTTGAGATTAGTTTTGTAGAGCTGTAGTGATGGATTCTGTGTTTCTCTACTATGAGCATCTTTTTGAATGATATGTCCTTGTTAGAGTAGGATTAGATTGGGTTTTTGGTGATTGTGTATCTGTGGTGTTTGAATCTTATCATTACTGTGAGTTTTGGAAATTATTTGATCTGTTTTGGTGGAGTTGGCAGGAAGATTAAAAGGGGTTAAACCTAAACCTAAACCCAACATAGCAAGGGTTAACCATTTATTTAAAGGTAATTAAATAAAATGCGAGGGTTAAGATAATCCTAATGTGGTTTAGGGACTTGTTGGCTAGTTACTATTCTTTGTAATAACTATTTAAATATGTCCTTTGATACAGGGCATTGATTGGACTTCTGAACGGGACTTTGGTTGCTTTGGACCATTGGACGGGAGGTTCTTTTCTGATACGAGCATCTCTCTTTTGAGGCGGGTACCCTTTGACTTATCTTTTAGATATTGTCATATTGCTATGCATTGTCTGTTATAGATAGCAGTAAGTTTATACGCTATCCTGAGTTATATTGCCTGACCTGGATACTTGTTAGTTATCCCTGAGTTATATTGCCTGACCTGGATACTTATTAGTTATCCCTGAGTTATTATTCATGTTCTGGATACTATTAGTTATCCCTGAGTTATCATTCATGACCTGGATACTTGTTAGCTATCCCTGAGTTATTATTCATGTTCTGGATACTTGTCTATTATCCCTGAGTTATTATTCATGTTCTGGATACTTATTAGTTATCCCTGAGTTATTATTCATGTTCTGGATACTTATTAGTTATCCCTGAGTTATTATTCATGTCCTGGATACTTGTTAGCTATCCCTGAGTTATTATTCATGTTCTGGATACTTATTAGTTATCCCTGAGTTATCATTCATGACCTGGATACTTGTTAGCTATCCCTGAGTTATTATTCATGTTCTGGATACTTGTCTATTATCCCTGAGTTATTATTCATGTTCTGGATACTTATTAGTTATCCCTGAGTTATCATTCATGACCGATACTGGTATTGATTATTACTGTTATGTTATTCCTGAGTTATTATTCATGTTCTGGATCTTTTAGTTATCCCTGAGTTATCATTCTGACTGGATACTGTTAGCTATTCCTGATTATTATTCTGTTCTGGATACTTGTCTATTATCCCTGAGTTATTATTCATGTTCTGGATACTTATTAGTTATCCCTGAGTTAATATTCATGTTCTGGATACTTATTAGTTATCCCTGAGTTATTATTCATGTCCTGGATACTTGTTAGTTATCCTTGAGTTATCATGTCTGTTCTGGATACTTATTAGTTATCCCTGAGTTATTATACCTTTCCTGGATACTTGTTAGTTATCCCTGAGTTATTATTCATGTCCTGGATACTTGTTAGTTATCCTTGAGTTATCATGTCTGTTCTGGATACTTATTAGTTATCCCTGAGTTATTATACCTTTCCTGGATACTTGTTAGTTATCCCTGAGTTATCATGTCTGTTCTGGATACTTGTTATTTATCCCTGTTTATTATGCCTGTCCTGGATACCTGTGGTTTATCCCTGAGTTATTATGCTGTTAGTTCCCTACGGTATCAGGTAGTGTCATATCTATATGTATGCTTAGAGATCGTGATGTATCTCCTGCCTTTGACCTTGAGGGATCTGTAGTTTCGGCCAGTATACCTTGTAGGTTAACTGTATTTCCTGTTATAGGATTTCAGACTGAGACCTAGTATTTTGAGGACTTGGGAGGGAGGTATGTGTATCTATCATACACCATCCTTGCATTGTTGCATGCCGGCGATCAGCGACTCCCTTGTGGTTGAGCCTAATCGTTTTCCGGCACATGATACGCACACACGGCCACTCATGGGTTAGTGGATACCGTAGCGGTGTGTGCATTTGCTCTGTATTGCTCCGCTCAACCGCTCATGGGTAGTGGTTTTGGAGCGTGGTAGCAAGCAGGGATCCCTTCTCTTCCCATAGACCAGAGAAGATGAGAGAGATATCTCCCCATATATATATAGGGCGGAGTGTTCACTCCACCAGCATCCTGTCCACTCGGTCACTCAGGAGCAGTGATAGCAGGGTGCGTACAGTGTCACAGCTCTACCCACTCGGCCGACACAGTATCGCCTGTCTCGGTGTCTTGACTGGTGTTAGGGGGTGACCATGACATTGCATCATATGCATACGATGCATTGTGCACTTGATTGTGTTTGCTGCATTTATTTGCTGCACTTGATTGACATGCATATACTGGATACCTGTATGCCTTGGTTATATGTTATACTTGTTCCATAGGGATTTATTTCACCCTCTGCAGGATAGATGGATTCTGGTATGTATCTTATTCAGTGTCTTCAGTATACCCTTTCTTCCTATTGTTCATATGAGGTTGTATCAGCGTAGACTTCTATTGTTATATAACATACTATGCATATCTACTGGGTATTCGCTGAGTTTATGGACTCACACCGTTGCCATATGTTTTTATTTCAGGTTGATATACTTGGAGTCGCCAGAAGAGCCCAGCAGCCAGTCCCTACCCATCGCGTCGACATACTTTTGCCTTGTACTTGTAGTACACTTGTTATATTTCGTTAGTGATTGTATATGTCGTATGAGTGTCATGTGCCCAAAGGGGTTTTGTATTGGTTGTTCGTCGTAAGTCGGACCGGTCCGCAGTCAGGTATGATTTACTTAGTTGTCGGTACTTTTATTTGTGTCTATCTATTTTGGAGGCCTGAGGCCAATTAAACTGCGTGGGTCTGTTTTTTGTTGTATGTGTAAATTGTCCGCCGGACAGGGGAGGTGCTGTCCGATTTCTATTGGATCAGCGGCTCCTGGGTCTCGGGGTGTGACAACAACATGCGTTGCCCTATCAACAACGGAAGCAGAATATGTGGCAATGGGTGGATGTGTTTCCCAACTCCTTTGGATCATGCACACCTTAGAGGACTATGAGCTACATTACACCAAGGTCAAAGTCTTGTGTGATAATGTAAGCACGATCAACCTAACTAAAAATCCGGTTCACCATTCTAGAACAAAGCACATTGAAGTGAAACATCACTTCATTAGAGACCATGTGGCAAGGGGAGACATAGAATTACACTATGTTGAATCAAAGTCGAACCTAGCCGACATCTTTACCAAGCCTCTTCCCGAATCGGAGTTTACATCCTTAAGAAGAGGCCTTGGAATGTGTTTGTGGAAGTATAGAATGAACTTGGACACATTAGCTTGAAAAAGGGTGCTTGATCCATTAGGGTGATACATTTGGCTCACTTGTGCTTGTGGCACATTGTTGAACCATTAAAAGTATCAAAATATCAAAACTAGACCGACTTATGGGGGAGGCAAGTGTTTAATCAATGGACACTTTGTCAAAGATCATAGTTGGACATTTTAAACCCTTGAAAACCATTTTGTGTTTTACATATTGTGTCATGCTTTTAAAAGTCACACATTTGCAAAATTGGTTTTCAAAGGTTGATACAAAATGTAGTGTTTTTTCAAAACTCTTAAGTTTTTATCAAAAGACGTGCATGTTTAAAATTTTATATGGTTTCGTTATTTTTCCCTGATAGATTATAACATTTCAAACATGTACGCAAAATTTTACAATTTTTGGAAATTTTCTGGAATTTTCTTGGGAGTTTCTGAATTTCGGCAGAAAACCTGTAAATTCAGACTGATAGAGTATCAGTCGACTGCCCTAAGGGCAGTCGACTGGTACAGCATTTTCAGCTGCTGTAGAAAATTCAGAAATCAATAATTCTCACATTTGATACATAGGGTTTGGTTGCTTGAGGCAATCATTTTGATGGTGTCAAAGGGGGAGAATGGGTGGTTTAAGTTAGAATTTGACTTAAAATGGGATTTTAGGTATTTTGTCTAACTTAGACCTTGAAAGGTTAAAATGAAAGAAGACATGGATTAAGGGGGAGGTACCTCTTAGGTTCGGATATGTCTTATTGATGTTGTTAAGTGGAAACTTAACTTGGAATATGATTAGAATTGAAACTGTGGAGAGGACATAGGTTAAGGGGGAGGTTACCTCTTAGGTTTATTATGTCTCATAATGTTTCAATTGCTATCTTTTGCTATTACTATTGCTGTTATTTATCTCTAACTTAAACATATTGCCACACATCAAAAAGGGGGAGATTGTTGAGGCAATCGGCCCTTGAAATGATTGGAAGATCATGGTTTTGATGTGTGGGCGAATAAGTTTAAAGTTAGAGTGTTATGTTGTATTTGATTTGTGTGATTGAGTTTGCAGGACTTGGAGAATCACACTTGGTGGACCTATCCGAGGGACGAGAGCCGAGGGAGGAGAGCTCCAAGGGCAAGCCGGGAAGTGGACTTCAAAGGGCACACGTGAAGGGTGGCATGGAGGCAAGCCAAGGGAAGGCTTGTGTGCGCATCCGAGGGACGATAGCCAGAGGAAGAGGACTTCAAGGGAGCGAGCCAAGGGAGCAGACCTGAAGGCACACGCGAAGGAGAGGGTTCGGAGTGGCTGGAGCTGAGCTGGGAGGCAGGGCAGTCGACTGGCCCGAAGGCAGTCGACTGCCAAAAACCCACAGAGAGTTCGCAGCTTCGGACCAGTCGACTGGCCTTGGGCAGTCGACTGGTATACCCCAAAACTAGCCGTTGGCTAGCTGTTTGCTAGCCGTTGGCCGGCATTTAATGCCGGGCCAGTCGACTGCCCTTGGGGCAGTCGACTGGTGGGCGTCTGGACAGACTGCGAATCTGTCCTTTTCACCTATAAAAGGAGGCCTCGTTACACGTGTCTGTACCGTTCCGTACAGTAACGAAGTGCTGCCGAATTGTAAAGTGATTCATTGCTTCCTCCATCTCAATTCTACATCTGTAAAGAGGAAGCTCTTGCTTCTGTGAAGGTTT
>JAGFNQ010004921.1:336200-442402 GCA_024364735.1 Boesenbergia rotunda
AACCAATGTACTGTATGTTCCGGAGATTCGAAAGAATCTAGTGTCCGGATCACTCTTAAGCAAGCATGGCTTTCGCATTGTGTTTGAGTCCGACAGAGTTGTTCTGTCGAAGAAGGGAATGTTTAGGAAAGGGCTATGTATCTGATGGGCTGTTAAGCTCAGTGTAATGGCCATTAAGCCTAAGATAAATAAAACTGAAAGCTCTTCCACTTATATGCTTGAGTCTTCGTGTTTATGGCATGGTAGACTAGGACATGTGAATTACGATGTGATTCGTAGATTAATGAACATGCAAAGCATACCGACATTCCACCTTGACCCGACACACAAGTGTGAGACTTGTGTTGAAGCGAAGTTGACTAGGTCATCCTTTCAACACGTTGAAAGAAGCATCGAACCTCTCGGCCTAATTCACACCGACGTATGTGACCTTAAAGGCACACCGACGCGTGGTGGGAATAAGTACTTCATCACTTTTGTAGATGATAACACAAAATATTGTTATGTGTATCTTCTCAAAAGCAAGGATGAAGCTATAGAGAAATTCATTCTCTATAAGAATGAGGTTGAAAACCAACTTAATACGAAAATTAAGGTGGTTCGAAGTGACCGAGGTGGTGAATATGTATCACCATTCGCTGAGTTGTGTGCTGAACATGGGATCAGACACGAGACAACAGCTCCTTATACCCCTCAGCAGAATGAGATTGCTGAGCGAAAGAATAGAACTCTTAAGGAGATGATGAATGCTCTTCTATTGAGCTCTGGACTGCCAGACTCGATGTGGGGGGAAGCTGTGTTAACAGCTAATTACCTTTTAAATAAGGTCCCTCGGAAGAAAATACATAAGAGTCCTTATGAGTTATGGAATGGAAGACAACCATCCTACAAATACTTGCGAGTGTGGGGTGTCTTGCCAAAGTTTTGGTGCCTGATCCAAAAAGGGTTAAGATAGGACCAAAAACTGTTGATTGCATATTTATTGGATATGCACATAACAGCAGTGCATATCGGTTTTGCGTTTATGAATCACAATTACCGGATATACACAAGAACTCGATAATAGAATCGAGAAATGCCTCATTCTTCGAGCATGTATTTCCATATAAGACCCGAGAGGATGCTAGCTCCTCAAAAAGGGTAAAGGAAATATCAGAGGAAGAAGAAGAGGAAGATGAACCAGTTGAGAATGCACCTCGACGGAGTAAGAGAGCTCGGGTGGAAAAATCTTATGGATCAGATTTTATCACTTTCATACTGGAAGGTGAACCCCAAAGCTACTCAGAAGCTGTGAACTCCTCTGAGGGAACCTCACTGGAAAGAGGCAATTGCATCTGAGATAGAATCTATCTTGCAAAATCACACGTGGGAACTTGTGGATCTTCCTCCGGGAAGTAAACCATTAGGTTGCAAGTGGATTTTCAAGAAGAAGATAAGATCAGATGGCACAATTGACAAGTATAAGGCCAGGTGGTAATTAAAGGTTACTGACAGAAAGAAGACCTTGATTACTTTGATACATATTCTCCTGTGTCGAGAATAACGTCCATTAGAGTGTTGTTAGCTATTGCTGCTCTATGGAACCTGGAAATACATCAGATGGATGTAAAGACGACCTTTCTAAACGGAGATTTAGAAGAGGAAATCTATATGGAGCAACCAGAGGGGTTTTCTGTGCCAGGACAGAACAACCAGGTTTGCAAATTGGTAAAGTCTTTATACGGCTTGAAGCAAGCTCCAAAGCAGTGGCATGAGAAATTTGATAATGCCATGCGAGAAGGTGGATTCAAAATCAATGAATGTGATAAATGTGTCTACTCGAAAGCTACAGAAGATGACTTTGTCATCTTGTGCTTGTATGTAGACGACATACTTATCATTAGGAGTAATGATAAGATAATCAAATCCATGAAAGACATGTTGAACTCAAGATTTGACATGAAAGACATGGGCCTAGCTGATGTGATTCTAGGAATCAAGATTCGTAGAACAGCTGAAGGACTTGTTCTTAGTCAGTCCCACTACGTGGACAAGATTCTTGAGAAATTCACCAATGGTGATACTGCGTTGGCACGAACGCCGATAGATACAAGCCAACATCTATCGAAAAATCGAGGCGAAAGAATCTCTCAGGTAGAGTACGCTCGGGTGATTGGAAGTCTGATGTACTTGATGAATTGTACACGACCAGACTTAGCCTACGCAGTAAGCAAATTGAGTAGATACACGAGTAATCCCGGTGTTGAGCACTGGAAAGGGATAACAAGAGTACTAAGGTACTTGAGATATACTCGTGGAAATGGACTGCACTATATGAGATATCCTGCTGTTATCGAAGGATACAGCGATGCGAGTTGGATATCTGATATAAAAGACTCGAAGTCTACGAGTGGTTATGTGTTCACTCTGGGAAGTGCAGCCATTTCATGGAAATCTTCTAAGCAAACCGTAATAACCAGATCCACGATGGAGTCTGAGTTTGTAGCTCTTGACAAATGTGGTGAAGAGGCTGAATGGCTACGACAATTCTTAGAAGATGTACCGAGATGGCCTAAACCCGTGCCGGCAATCTGCATACTGTTGGTGCAGTTTGCACTAACGGTCAAACTCGGGTTTTGATGTATGACAAAGTGGTTAAAGTTAGGGTTGTTGGTGTTTAACCTCTTTACTAAGTGTGCAGGGTTGAAAGACTTAGGACCAGACACCAGGCTGAAGTCCAGGATGGTTGAGTCCTGGCGGGAAGTCCAGTTGGGTCCGCGGGACCTGACAACTGGCTGAAGACCAAGTTGGTTGAGACTTGGCAGGAAGACCAAGGTGGTTGAGCCTTGGCAGGAAGTCCTGGTGTGTCAAGAAGTCAAGTAGAGCTGCACAAGGTAAGTGAGGTAAGTCACTGGAGGAGCGAACCAGTGAGGACGCGTTCCCCGTCGAGGGAACAGTAGGCGTCGGTTCGACCTAGGGCTCCATTTCGGAGACCAAAGTCAGAACCAAGACAGCTAATGCTGTATAATCTAACACTGTGTTTTATTGTGTTTTGGACTAACCCTGGATGCAGGACCAAAGGAAGGAGTATCTGCAGCTCAGAGAGCCTCAAAGGAGTGAGGCAGTAGCTGAGCAGGGCGCCCCGGATGTTCCGGGCGCCCCCAGAGTCAACCCAAAGTCAGCAGAGCAAGTAAACGCCCCGACAGCAGCACATTTGGGGGCGCCCCGGATGTTTCGGGCGCCCCGCGCGCGTCGGGCGCCCCGCGTGTCGCGGGCGCCCACTGTGCCACGCCACTGGCAGCTGCAGCAGCTCACCCTCGCGAAGAAGATGAAGCCTTGACCGGTCAAACCGGGCGCCCCGCGCGCGTCGGGCGCCCCAGTCAAAGGTGATCCCGAAGAAGCAGAGATCAGCCTTGACCAGAGGGCTCGCCGGATCGAAAGCCACGTGGGGGGGCGCCCCGAGCATCCCGGGCGCCCCCAGCCCTATATAAAGGGCCCTCGACCCTCTTCTTCAGAACAACACTTCTTCCAAAGCCTCCAAGTTCTTCTACGCTCGCGCCTTGCTCCGGAAACGCTTCACCTCGAGCCGACGACGTCCTGCTGCCCCGAAAGAGTTGACCTACTCCGGACGTCGGTAAAAAGAAGAATTTCTTTTAATACTTTATTGCACTTAATTACTTGAAAGTGTGGGGTTGTCACATTTTCAATTCCTTTGTACTCGCCTACTCTATCGGTGTTTACCGGTAGAGAGTATTAGTGGATTGCCCAACGGAAAGGTCCGAGGGACCTGGGCCTTCGAGTAGGAGTCGACGAAGGCTCCGAACGAAGTAAAACTCGTTTGTGTTAGTGTGTTCGTTTTTCGTTTCTTTCATTTCCGCTGTGCACGCTTTTTAAAGCACTCTGATTTAAATTTAAAAGTCACGTGATTCACCCCCCCTCTCACGTGCATCGATCCTACACATACATTGTGATAGTCAATCTACAATTGGTCGGGCACAAAGCCATCTATATAATGGTAAGTCTAGACATATACGTCGAAGACACAATACCATTAAACAACTACTCTCAACTGGAGTTATCACTGTTGACTATGTGAAATCAAAGGATAACTTAGCAGATCCGCTAACCAAAGGGTTAAATCGAGAGTTAGTTGCAAGCTCATCAAGGAGGATGGGTTTGATGCCGAGAGAAAATGTTGGTGCAAAGGAAACCCAACCTATGCAGACTAGAGATCCCAAGAACTAGGTTCAAAGGGACAACCTAATTGCACTGACCAAAGTGTTCACTATAAGGGAATGACCCTTTGAAACAGTGAAGGATGAAGGTTAAGCATACGGCTTTTAATGATTCAATTGAGTTACGTGGAAAACTCTTAAGAGATCACCTATGTGAGAAAGAAGTGGGGCCGCTTCGAAGAGAATTGAAGGCACAATTCTTAGAACTTCTCGCAGAATCAGGCGTGTTCATGGCCAAGAAAGAACACACTCATGAGAACTGAGGTGTATCAGGGAGAGTCCTGGGTGAGATGTGTCAATGCTTACACAAACGGCAGCACAGTTCAAGGACATCGTGTCTACTGTCAGCCAGGAAGCAAACAGATCTGCACAAGGGAAGGTTCAAAGGGTGAAACCTACCTATCATATACACGACTCAACTGCTGAATGCTATCACCATGTTTCCATTCATGTGGGGGATTGTTATATATCTTAGGATATATGGTGTGAATGGAAAAGAGGTGGAGGGACTTTTAGTCCCACATTGTTACTTTCTCTTGAGTAGAAAGTGAGGAGGAGAATAAAAGGGCTCCCTTGAGAGGGGGGCTTTAGTCCCACATTGGGAGTTTAAGGCAAAATATTTGGTTTATATTGTATCACAAGCATGGTAGTTGTGAACAAATGCTAGGGGAGAGGCTCTCTCTCACGCGTGGGTGCGCAGGGGGGGGGGTGCAAATCCAGGGCCCGGATTTGTACTGAACCAAGTGAACTCGTGTGCATGCACGACCCGCGCACGTCGAATGTCGGACCGGTCAGGGCAAAATTTGTCCAAGCAGATGAGCCAAAGTTTTGCCAATTTGATTTTTGCTCGAATGTAACTGATGCATTAATTCTGTTTAATGCGAGATCAGTAACCCCCAGACGTTTGGATCTGGTCGGGTAAATGCCATTAAATGACGATTAATTCGTCATTTAATACTGCGAGGTCTGAGCCTATAAAAGGAGGCCGTGACCGAGAGCAAAGGAAGGATGCACAGGCAGAGACGCAGTGCGAAATTCTTCTCCACTCCACCTCGCTCCCGACCCCGCTGATAGCAGTCGGGTACCTCCTCAGTTCGCCACGAGCAACGAGTGCTCCGTTGTGCCCGTGGTCTGCTGTTGTATCCTGAGAGACGGAAGTCCATCTGAGCCTCGAAGCACCGCCGGAGGAGGACGAATCTGTTTCAAGGAAACTGCGCTGCGCAGGCCTCAGCAACTCCCCGGTCGGGAGATTTCACTCGGATCTCACTCGGCCACTCGGGAGCTCACTCGGCCGCTCGGGAAACTTCATTCGGGAGCTCACTCGGCCGCTCGGGAAACTTCATTCGGGAGCTCACTCGGCCGCTCAGGAAACGTCATTCGAGAGCTCACTCGGCCGCTCGGGAGATTTCACTCGGATCTCACTCGGCCACTCGGGAGCTCACTCGGCCGCTCGGGAAACTTCATTCGGGAGCTCACTCGGCCGCTCGGGAAACTTCATTCGGGAGCTCACTCGGCCGCTCGGGAAACGTCATTCGGGAGCTCACTCGGCCGCTCGGGAGATTTCACTCGGATCTCACTCGGCCACTCGGGAAAACCTGCTCGGGTCGGGAGATTCCACTCGGACCTCACTCGGCCACTCGGATCTCACTCGGCAGCTTCGGTTTTCAACTCGGTCACTCAACAGAGATAAGTTGAAATTGTTTTTGTAATTTCAATTTAGTATAAAATCTCGGAAAAATCCTCCAACACATATAATATATCTCGTGAGTATCTAAAATTTTTTATCTTAAATACTATAACCCAAGAGGGAAGTTTGAACCCTAGAAGAAAATTATTATTAGCTTAAACTCACTATAACCCAACTCCTAAATCCTAAAATCTTAAACCATAAATATATATAATACCCTGTAAGAATCTAAAATTGTTTATCTTGAATACTACCCAAGAGGGAAGCCTCTAGAGGAAAAATCTTATTGGGTTAAACCGACTATAACCCAATTCCTAAACTCTAAAATCCTAAATCCTAAATATATATAATATATCTTAAAAAATACAAAAAAAAATATAATTGATGTCTAGAATGAATCCAAGTACTTAGGTTTATTTCAAGTGCTTAGATCAGTGTCATGGATGAATCCACGAAAAAAGATCTCCAACATATTAATTCTTTATATATGATAAATGGTCTAAGGGTTATATGTGTGAATTATACTAAAAATTAATGCATGACACATGATCCCATCCATGATAATGTGATGCGACTAGATTGTTAACCCTGGTTGGATTGGCAGTACCATCTTCGAAGTCTGAAAAAGATCACTTAAGTAGAAGAGCGTTAATAGCAAGCCCAAGGGTCCTTGGTGTGTGCACTCTGACGCTCAAGTCAGTTTCTTCCAAGAAAATAGAGAATTAGAACTTGAATGAAGTAAAAAATAAAAAGAACTCATACCTGTACCATGGAGGAAGAACCCCTATTTATATGCAACGTCTCTTGGTGACCCTCCACCATCAGGGTATCACATTAGTCGTAATAGGGTTGTCATGTCAATAGATTTCTCGTAAGAAATCTATAAAAAACAAATAAGGTAATGTGTTACTGAGTATGTCAGTGTTTGAGCTCATGGGTTATTGAGCAGGTCAGTGTTTAGACCAATGTGCTAATATGTTAATGGATGTAAGCGTAAAAGGACTAACTAATGAGCCAATATGATAATGGATGTAAGTGTAAAAGGACTAATGAGCCTATGTGTCTACGTGGAGACCCAATAAAAAGGGAGTCCAGCTTGTGAGTCCCATGATATGGAGCTCTACCCATAAGACACGTGAAGGCACAACTTGCTAGTTAAGCTGGTTAAGATTGAAAAAGAGACTGGTCAAAGTAACTGAATTTCAAAGGGATGCTCGTGTGTCAGTCGATCGACTGTAATGGTTTCAGAAGCGAGCTGAGTGTTGTAGCTGGGTTGGCCGATTGATAGTTGTCTGAGCTGAGCTCCTCGTAAGTCTACTATAAGTGGCTTGTCCGATCGTTTATAGTGGGTACCTTGATCATTCGTTGTTATTTTTTATTTTGTCCTTTAGTTGAGTCTACTTGGCCAATGTAACGTCTCAAATAATGTGAATTATGTACAGTCCGTGGCCCGCCAATCGGTTGGAGAACCGACATGAGTCGGTCAATCGACTATTTTCTATCTTCTTTATTCACGCCTAAGTCATACCTTGTTAGGTGCCCTTTATGGTCAAGGAGATCGGGTTATGGATTACGAACCAAGATCGTCCGATCGTTCTACCTTGTCGATTTAGGTGGTCTGCTCGGCCTGGTCGGTTGGCCCGTTTGATTGGCCCATCTACTTTGACCCTGATCCTAATATACTGCAACTCTAGTAACGATAACTGTTTGACCTTAATTTTATCCTATGTGGATCGGGATCTAAAATTCTCCCTTATCAACAGAAATTGATCTGCATCCTATGGATTCATCGAGATAGACAGAGTTGCTTGACAGGTATGGTGTAACGATGAAGGTATAATGGAGATTCTAGAGTGTCATAGTTCGATATTTTGGAATATATTTAACGTTAAATTTAGTAGAAAATTTGAATTGGATAATTGTGAGCCAAAGTATTCATGACGGAATAAAATCTACAAATTTACTTTCACAAGCGACTTCGATGTTGCACTTTCATAGTTTACCTTTGAGACTCATGAGAAAATTTTATCGGGCCGATAGCCTTGAAAAAATGTTAGAGTTTCACGTGAAAATAAAAAATATATAATTTTTAAAATAGTAATCACTTGAAACTTTTGAATTTTATTTTCTATTATATTATGAACAAATAAAATTAGTGATTCATTTTACAAATTAAGGTTTGGCTCAGTCCATTTACAATAAACACTATTAATTTTCACAAATTATAGGAAGTAAATTGAGACAAGGAAATGAAATCGGCTAACGAAAAGAGACATAAATAAAAATGGCCATATTGAAATAATACCACCACGAAATGTTTTGTATTAAATGGAATGTTTTCGTCGTCGGGAAAGATTGTAGAAGTATCAATTCCACAGTTCGATCAATATAAAAACTTTTTTTTCATCACTCGAGTTCTCCCTTTACTTTTGAGCTCCGCTAGGGTTTGGGTTTCGCCTCTTTGCTCCGATCTTGATTACTCCATCTCTTCTTCTTCTTCATCTTGATCGCAGTTGATAGTCTAGTGGGCGGTTGTGGAGGATGTCGCTCCGGCCGAGCGAGAGAGCGGAGGTCCGCCGGAACAAGTACAAGGTGGCCGTTGATGCCGAGGAGGGACGGCGACGGAGGGAGGACAACATGGTTGAGATCCGGAAGAACCGGCGGGAGGAGAGCCTCCTGAAGAAACGGCGGGAGGGGATGCAGGCTGTCCCGCCCGTCCCGCAGCCCATCCACACCGCTGCCATCGAGAAAAAGGTGACTTTAGTTTCGTTGTTTTTCTTGATTGATTTCGTTTATTGAATCGGTTTTGGGGGTCGTTAGTTTGATCGAATGGTTATATTCTCTTTGTTGGTTTTTGTTTCGGTGTCTGTAGCTCGTTTTTGGACTGATCTGTTAATTCACAGTTGGAGAGCCTCCCTGCAATGGTAGCCGGCGTTTATTCTGATGACAACGCTATGCAGATAGAAGCAACCACGCAGTTCCGGAAATTACTCTCTATAGGTACTGATTTTATTTTTTTTTTTTAGCCTTGTAACATGTACTTGAAAAGGAAAGGATTCTACTGTTTATAATTTTCCATTTATCAGAACGAAGTCCCCCAATTGAGGAGGTGATACAAACTGGGGTAGTTCCTCGGTTTGTTGAGTTCCTTATGAGGGAAGATTTCCCTCAACTTCAGGTAAGCTTCTTTCTTATATAGGCTTCAAGAGTTGGTTGTGATTTTACTTAAGAGCTCTGATACACTCAGTGAAAAAACTCAATGAAACACTCAATGAATGACATGACACTTTGCATGCACACGTCTGATTATCGCTCGGACACCATCGGCGGCCTCCGACCGCTGCCCCGAATCAAACTATATGCTTGGGGGCACGGTAAACCCGTCGAGAATCGCTGCATACAAAGTGTCACGTTATTCATTGAGCCTTTCCTTGAGATTTTTCACTGAGCATATCATTTTCCTTTACTTAATTTTTTGTATTTACATAAATATTAAATGCTTTTAACGGCATGTGGCAGTTTGAAGCTGCTTGGGCCCTCACCAATATTGCTTCAGGGACATCAGAACACACAAAGATTGTGATAGACCATGGAGCTGTTCCCATTTTTGTCAAACTTCTCAGTTCCCCCAATGATGATGTCCGTGAACAGGTAAAATTTATTGCAAACAAGAGTTTCTACAGTATGCCTTACAATCCATGGAATTTGGCTGGTGGTCATAATTTAGCAAATTCGTTTAATGTAATTTAGGCAGTGTGGGCCTTGGGTAATGTGGCTGGTGATTCACCAAGATGTCGAGATCTCGTTCTTGGTAATGGAGCATTGTTCCCTCTCCTGCAACAGCTGAACGAGCTTGCTAAACTCTCCATGTTAAGAAATGCCACTTGGACCCTGTCAAATTTCTGCAGAGGGAAGCCACAGCCAGCTTTTGAACAGGTCTGTCTGTAGCTGTATTAGTCATTATTCAAGGCCACCCCAAAACACAAATTCCTTTACATATGGCTGTTGTTTATGTCGATGGGCAGGTTAAGCCTGCTCTTCCAGCACTTGAGAGGTTGATTCATTCAACTGATGAAGAAGTACTGACGGATGCATGTTGGGCACTATCTTATCTGTCAGATGGTACCAATGACAAAATACAAACTGTCCTTGAGGCTGGTGTCTGCCCTCGGCTTGTGGAACTTCTTCTGTAAGATATACTATAGTTATAATTTTCAATTCCTCTCTGCAAAATGCTTATTTTCATTGGTTCTAAGTGCAGCCATCCCTCACCTTCTGTGCTTATTCCAGCCCTTCGTACAGTTGGTAACATTGTCACAGGAGATGATGTGCAAACTCAGGTCTGTTGAATGACCACCTTATATATATATATATATATATATATATATATATATATATATATATATATATATATATATATATGATGTTCTTCATGATTTGATCAAGATTGTGCACCAATTTTTTGTGTCTCTTATTGATACTCCAAGTGCAGTGGATGCATCTGACCTAGGAATGAAATACATAATTTACAAATTTTTTTCGAAGTAAATCAACAAACCAAGTTCAACTTACTAGCCAATAATAAATAATAAATGTATATTATTTTGAAAATTACCTTACAATTATGACTCTGATACTTGGCTTGTCATAGTGCTATAGATTATTGTAATTTACAACATCCAAAAGACATTGATACGGTTCTACTGTAGTTTTTGACCTTGTTTTTTAGACTATATGACCAACCTGGCAATCTAGTTGGCAGATAAGAGTATAACTTTCTTTACCAAGATATCTCTGGTTTCTCTGAACATAATTTTTATTTTCACAGATTTTGCATTTGTATTCTACTTGGTTATTGTAGTGATAATGCTTGCTATTTGTGCTAACATACACCGTGTTGGGGACATCCTATGATGAGAGGGTGAAAATAAAAGGAAGGTGAGTGAGGAAATTACTCGAAGGAAATGATTGATAAGAGATGGCCTATGGTACTCAGACTTAGCATAACCTCCTCTAATACCCATATCAATATGAAATGAAATGGGTAGGACAATGGAAAATGAGACCTATGGAATGAACTTGTCTATTTCCTTTAATGAATCAAGTAGAAAAAGTGGATAAGAGAGAGGAGGAGAAAATGGAAAGATGAAAAAGAGCAAGAGGAAGAAAAGAGGAAGTGGAGGAAGAAGACTTGTCTATTGCCATGTCTCAAAGGAAAGAAAATGCATTAAAGATCCCTTTCCGGAGGGAGGGAGAGCATCAACTACTTGGTGATGATGGACCCTGGAGGTGGTTGAATCGCAAATAAAACAACTAGAAGAGGAGGAAGACTATGAGGAGAGATCTTAGGTAAAAAATCGTAGAGGTGTTACTCAAGGTCAATATATTTGGGTACCTTACTGGTATTTCGACTAAAATGTTGGTAGAGAATTGGAGGGGAAGAAGGAAGGAGATGACAAGGAAGAGAACACAAGTATATGCCTAATTCCACTAATTCCAATCTCTATGATTGATCTGAAATAATATGGTTTTGACATTGTAGTGTATGAACACATGCTTAAAAAAAAACAACCACACAATCATTCTTTCAATTCATTTTGATAAATTTTGTAGCATGTCAAGGAGTATCAAATGTTAGTAATGACATGATATTCATCTACATAATTGGCACAATGATATATTATTCATTTCCTTTGTGCGCCGAGTAGTATCAAATTTTGGTGATTTATTAAAACAAACATTTTGACTATGCTGCCCACCACACCACAATATGAAATTTTAAACCATGGTGTTGTATGTGACCTTAGATGAACCTAACCTTTCTTTACCACTAAACTGGATCAGTTGTTCAAGTTTGGTTCAGCTAGTAAACATCTGAAGTGGCCCTGGTTAGAATCTAAATTGAACCCAATTTGAGACCCAACCAATCCAAGCATAATCCTGCGCATAGTTTTCCAAATAGCAACAAATAAATCCCCCTAACAACTTGGTTCAATATTTAACTAAATAACAAGATCCCTTCAATGGGTAACCCACCAAATTATGATACCAAATTGTGGTGTCCTTCTACTCTGTGTTCAAATTTTGGATTTTTTTTCTGCTGTGTTCTGTTTCTCCATTTTGTAAACACACGTGCCAAACATTTGGATCCACACCTGTGACAAATTTTTTTACCCTGTCAAACTTAGGAGAAGACAAGGAGGAGAAAAAGAGACAATGAGGGTTATTGAGGAGGAAAAAAATGGAAGAGAGAATAGCTTATACCTCATTCCAGTTATAGATCACTAGAGCTGCAGGATCTTGTATGAATATGTAGTTTTAGAGGTTGAGGAACCTTAGGATATTATTGCCACCCCTTATCTAGATCACTGCTGTTAAGACATCTCTAGCCCATGCCATGTCTCTCTCCTTTTTTTTTAATGAAGAATGAAGATGCTTTATATTGAAGATACATGAGAAGAAAATATTTCAGATGTACATGAATACTTTTTCAAATTGTTTTAATCGTTCTTTTTTATGTATGCATTTTGATTTAATGCATCATCTGATGCCTGTAGTAACTAGGGCTAGTTGTTTGGAGAAGCAAGCAACACAAAAATCTTTGGATCTTGATCTTGTGAAGCTTATGTACCCGTAGTGGTCATCAACGCCCATAAGCTTTTCTATATTTTAAAATCCTACCTGGTTCCTTCTTGTTTATGCAATTCCAATCTATATTCTCATATTTGGTGCTCAATTTTTCATTCTACTATCATCAAGTATGTTTGGATTTCGCAAAATATTCATCTTGTTCTATGGAAGCAGGACACTATTTTCCCATATTTTTTGCTCTTTTGTTTCAATATATATATATATATATATATATTCAATTCTTCTGTTTAATTGATTGTCTGCTCTGTTTCTTAATAGTGTTATTTATTGTTCTGCTTCAGTATGTTATCAATCACCAAGCCCTTCCTTGCCTTCTGAACCTCTTGACTCACAATCATAAGAAAAGCATCAAGAAGGAAGCCTGTTGGACCATCTCAAACATTACAGCAGGAAACAAGGATCAGATACAGGTTTGTTGACAGATATAGTAAATTTGAAATTCTTATCAGTCTATTTATCATCATTTTTGTATGCAATATCCTCCAGTAATGTAAGTCATTTGATCCTTAGTGTCAATGATTATCTAACTTGCCTTATGGTTTATTCATCAGTCTCTTAAATATTCCAATTTTACATAATTACCTAATATTATTTGTTTTTTTAATAGTTACCTAATATTAAGCCATACCTAGTATTGTATTGATCACAGGCTGTTATAGCGGCCGGGATTTTTGGTCCGCTGGTGCATTTATTGCAAACTGCTGAGTTTGACATCAAGAAGGAGGCTGCATGGGCAATCTCCAACGCTACTTCTGGTGGTACTCATGATCAGATAAAGTATGTATTCTGTGTGCATGCGGCCTTTTTTCTTTTTCTCTTTTCAAAACGTTCCAGGTTGAATCTCTTTGCTTAAATGGTTTCTTTGGACTTGACTAGGTATTTGGTTAGTCAGGGCTGTATCAAACCCTCGTGTGATCTGCTCATCTGTCCAGACCCAAGGATTGTTATTGTTTGCTTGGAGGGACTCGAAAATATCCTGAAAATTGGTGAAGCTGAAAAGAATTCTGGTTCTACTGGAGGTGTTAACCTGTATGCTCAGATGATTGATGAAGCAGAGGGTTTGGAGAAGATTGAAAATCTTCAGAGCCATGATAATACTGAGATTTATGAGAAAGCAGTGAAGATTCTTGAAACATATTGGTTAGAGGAGGAAGATGAAGCAATGCCTACTGGCGAAGCTGCTCAAGCAGGATTTGCATTCGAAAATGACAAGAACAAAGTTCCTCCTGGTCCATTCAACTTCAGTTAAGTGCAAGTCGACGGTCTTCTCCCTGCAGCTGGAAATGTCCCAAGACTGAAATCATGGTGTGGGAGATGGGAGGAAAATGATGGATATTTTCAGTGCATCTGCTCAGTTAGCTAAATAGATTATTTGTGGGAGTTGACGTTGCATTTTGGTCTTCTACTAGCAATATTGTTGTATCTTAAGTTAGATTTCAACATACTCCAGGTTTATCAAACATAATTAGCTCGAGTCCAGCATAATCAATTACTATCACAGGGTTTCATGTTTTTGCCTTCCTGTATATTGTGATCGTTCAAGGCTCAAGCGTGTTTATTGTGGCCAGAGTTTTGTGGTTAACTTTTATAATGTTATGGTGTGGCCTTCAGGAGTCGAGTGTTGTGTAATTTTGTCATGCTAAAGTTGCCTATTTCAAACTTAGAGCAAACGATGAATCTTATTGTGAATCAGCTTTTGTTGCCTTTTCTACTGAAAGCGAATTACCTTTGGTCAATATTTGGTAAAAACCCGATCTAATTCGAACTATTGAACATTTTTTCTCTGTATATTGTGTGGTGGATTTGGGCTGATTCTTTGTTCTTGGAAATGTATGCAATGGCGGACCTTAAGCAAACAGTGTTCACGTTTCAAGTTTATTGTGGTTCTAAAGCTGCATCTAGATATTCAACTATGGATTTCATTGAATTTAAGGGTTAGGATATAACCTAAAAGGTTGTTTGGGCCAACATATGATTTAGACAACTAAACAGAAATTTTGACAAAAAATAGATTCATCGAAAATTCTTTTGCTTACTAGCCTGATTTGATTCAGTATTTTATGTTGTCTTGAGGATTTCATGAACTCCATGCATGCATAATTCTAGAGTTTATGAACTCCAAAACTATTACATGGACCTAGATTTCTCAAGAGTTAAAAATTAATGCATCTTATGACTCTATGGGATCCAAATGCATGTAGCATTGCATTGTATAAAATGTGCATCTTGAGCAGAGTTTCAATCATCCATGTAGTAGTTTTGGATAAAATATCTAAATGGACCAACACTATTCAAGATGGTTGGCCAAGCACTGAATCTATTCCTTACACCCTATCTAGGGAGTTATGAGATGCATTCTCTTGAGCGTCTAGGCAATTTAGGACCATGTAGCAGTTTTAGGGATGTTTGGCAAATTAGTAGATTTTGGATTGTTTCAGTTGCTTATCCCACTTAGGTAAGTGATCCAAGGAAGTTCTTGGTGCAATAGCAAAGGAGAGGACCTTAGTGTTGGGGTAGAAAGATTTCCTTAGATTAAGGAAAGCTAAGAAGAAAATTGAAACAAAAAGGGAGGTGCCCACTTCCACTTTGATAAAGTGATTAGCTCAAGGTTGAACTTTAGACAACTTGCCAAAAGCGGGAATGTAAGGTTAGGAGATATTCATCCAGAGTTTAAGTTAGGAAACTTTCATTAGATATTGGTATAGGATGCGAGAAGTTATGCTAATGAATAAATCTAATTAAATATATTCTCAAACACCAAACGAGATTATTAATACAATTGACCTCTATTCAATGTTTACCATGGTTTTGAGTTTTGATGTTTAAGCAATATATTTAAATAATATGTTTGATATTGGAGATGTTGTGTCAAGTTGGATAAGATTAATTGGATAGTTGACAATAGAAGAAATTCAAATGAGTTGAGATCGACTAGATATTTGGCATTTGTTTAGGACCGATAGGTGTTGGCAGAAGACGAAGCCTTGGTAGGTTATAGAGGATCATATTTGGTAAGTGAAGGAAGTCCTAACAAATCAAGAGGAATTGGATGTTAGGAAGGTGATGAATGTCTAGGTAGGTTGTGGAGAGTTAGATGCTTCGAGTGATGAATGTTAAATAGGTCAAGATGGACTGAATGTTAGACAAGTGGTAATCTAGGTAGATCGTGAAGGGTTAGATACTTGTTGGTGATGAAATTCTAACGTCAAGGGTGATTGGATGTTAGATAAGGTTGAAATTCCAAAAAAGTGAACTCGGGTGATTGGATGTTAGATAAGGTTGAAATTCCAAAAAAGTGAACTCTAGGCATGCAAGAGAAGTCTTGGCGAATCAAAGTTAAGTAGAAGTTGGACAAATAGAAATTTTGGTAAGTCAAGGTCAGCTAAATATTGAACAATAGATGAAGTCCCAGAAGGTAGGAGACTCTAAACAAGGGAAGCCCTAATAATTAAGTCCAGGTCAACTCGATACTAAGTAAAGATGAAGTTTGAGTAGGTTGAGGCCAACTAGATACCTAACAAAGATGAAATCCTAGTATGTCAAGGTCGACTTATACTAGGAAGACGAGGAAGTAATGAAGACATAAAAAAAAATAGTATAACAAAGATTCAATCTTCGAGTGATTAGAATCAAAGTGTTAATCAACTGATAAATTCAAATGTGATTTATTAGGATTTAAGATTTACCGCAAACAACTAATATGAGTTTGCGATCAATTGATAGTTCAATTGACTAATGCAATTAGGGAATCAACTGAAGAACCCAAAACCACAAAAAGATGGACTGATGGTTAGTGTGTGAGTGTTGCCACCAAAACCACAAAAAGATGTTCGGGGACTTGTTATTTGGAGTAGTCAACTAATATTCATAGAGTCAATTGAAGGAGCGATTGTCTTAGACTATAATGCCAACAAATAAAAGGTTTTGTGTGGGTGAACAAACAACTAATCAATTGACAAATGATAGGAGAATTCAACTAATATTATAAGTGATCTGGGGAGATGTGGGGGACCCTCTAGGAAAAAAAAAGGTTAACGGCAAGATGAGCGGGGGTCAACAGGATCCACTCCTTGTGCCCAACCCACCACTCTTCGTGGCCGACCAGCCACTCTCCTCGGTGGACGACCGACTCGCCACTCTTCGTGGCTGACCCACCACTCTTTGTGACCGATCCGTCATTCTTCGTGGCCGACCCGCCACTCTCGTGACCGATCCGCCATTCTTCGTGGCTGACCTGTCACTCTTGACGGCGAACAACTGATCCGCTACTCTTTGTCGCTGACCAACCACTCTTCCCCGCGAATGGACGACCCGCCACTCTTCATGGCCGACCAGCCACTCTTCCCGGTGGACGACCAACCCGCCACTCTTTGTGGTCGACCAACTACTCTTCTCAGCGAACGGTCGACCCACCACTCTTCGTGGCCGACCAACCGTTCTTCATTGTGAATGGCCGACCCGCCAATCTTCGTGGTCGACCAGCCACTGTTCCCGGCGGACGGCTAGCCCGCCAACCTTCCCGAAGTCAATGGCTCCATGAGGCTCTACACTCCCTCCACTCTGAGGATCTATTGTACCGATCATCAAGCCGACAAACTAGAAAGGATTCCGACGGGCGGGCAGTGAGCCTTCGAGATTCTCGTATAGAGGATACGGTTTAATAATGACCAGACATAAAGGCATATGAATAAATCCTTCGGATTCGCCGCCAAGCCCTGCAAGGGGATAGTAAGTTGGCGCATGCCGACCCAAGTGTTAGACAATTAAGAGATGTCGGCGACCGTACAGCTAGTCACTAGGGGACGGACCCATCCCCTTCTTCACTAGTAAATCCTGCCTTCAAATCTGAGTATTTAAGTCTGACAGAATACCTTGGCAGGTTTTGGTTTACTGCCCTTGCCCATATAAGAGTTTTCATTTCCTCCCAGAGGGGGGGGGGGGCTCTATGGTTTCCATTCTCTAGCTTTCTCTTCACCGGAGTTGACTTTATCGTCGAAATGTGTGCCACCGGGATCCCCTGTCCAGGCTCTAATAATCTTTTTTCTCACAGATCATCGGCGTGCGTCCCTCCCCGAGCATCTAGCTGAACACCCTGAGCATCTGACTGGCAAGTCAAAAGTCAATTTTCGCTTCATTCTACTCATAGGGGAGGGTCTAAGCTGAGAAGATTCATTTCTACTTGCATTTTCATTCTTTTTATTTATTGTCTATCTTCTTCATATGTTAGAGATTGACTTGATCATCGGAGTGCAAGGCCAGGGCACGCCGGTCTTCTTGCAAATTATTCCGCTGATAGAAATGGCTTGGCGACGGCTCTAGACACCCCACCTTTTCCTGGTCATGGCGATCTGGTCAACCTTCCAACCACATCATCGGAGCTTCGCTCTCCACCGCTTTCAGATAGGATTAAATTTGGCGTCGTCTGTAGGAACATACTCCTGACCAGGAATGTGAAGACAGACTGCGCTGGAAAACATTTTGCCATCACCATGACCCCAAAGGATTTCTACAAAATAGAATATCCTTAAGTATAATATAGGAGCCAGAGATCCTTGACTTTAGTATTTAGCAACATCAAAATGGGAGTGTCGATCGACACTCAATTTCCAATTGGCATCCTCCAATCGGTAGCATTCAGGCCGAAATTCAGGTGGCAAGGTAAAGTCTGAGCAGATTATGTCAGAGTTAGCCAACAAGCAAAGGGTTACTCGGTTGGTCTTCTTCTCAAATAGCCACGTGGCTATATTTTCTTGTAAATTATCATTCAACCATTAGTTCTCCAAGTGACCATCCTTCTAAATGGCCACTCAGCTGGTCTTCTTCCAAACAGACACTCGGCTGGTCTTTTTTCAAACGGCCACACGACTGGTCTTCTTCCAAACGACCACTCGTTAAGTACTCTTCTTCCAAATAGCCACTCAGTTGGCCTTCTTTTCAAATAGTCACGCAACTATAATTTCTTGTAAATTATAACTCACCCGTTAGTTGTCCAAGTGATCATTCTTCCAAATAGCCACTCGGTCAGTCTTCTTCCAAATGACCGATCGGCTGGTATTCTCCAGATGGCCACCCGACTGATAATTCTCAAATGGTCACACAGTCGGTATTTTTAAAGAGGCACTCAGCTGATACACCTCAACCATTATTTCTGAAAGGTCGTTCAGCTCAGCAATTCAGACTCTCGCCCTCGCAAGTTATAAGTGAACATGCTCCCACGCACCCACCATCCTCGAGGATCGACCGAACGTGACTGCCCACGCTCCAAATGGTCTCCCATGAGCGGTGTCCAGACTCTCGCTCTTGCGAGTTATAAGTGAGCATGCTCCCACGCACCCACCAACCTCAGGGTCCAACCGAACGTGGCTGCCCACTCTCCAAATGGTCCCCTAGAGCGGTGGCAAGACTATGACCCTTGCAAGTTGTTGAAGATCGGAGGCCAGCTAGAGGGGGTGAATATCTTGTCTCCCCCGAATTGTGTTTCTTCTGACAAAGTTAGTAGCGTAGCGGAAATACAAAAGGCAATGAAAAGCAATGCTAACACTTATCCTTTACGTGGCTCGAAAATTACTTGTTCCTATTCTATGGCGTGTCTTGGAGGTGGACGGACCCTCAATCCGTCAGTGGATTAGACCCCGACAATCTCCGGCTAAGCTTTCTCATTCTTGGTGGAGAACAACCTCTCACAAAGATCTCTCTTCCCTTTACAAGATTGAGCTTAGGGTTAGGGGGAAGAGATTGAGTGTTGGAGCTTTGAGCACTTGATCAAGAGGGTTTTCAATAGAACATCTAACCCTTCTTAAGCCTCAAAGCTTCCCCTTAAGTAGATGAAAGATCTGATGACAAAACAGCTCAGTCCCGACACTAGTTAACTGATGCACAACCAACAACTATATTTCAAACAGCAGTCGACTGTCATCCAGGCCAGTCGACTGGTCTCTACTGTTTGAAATCCACAAAAGATCAATCGACTGGTCTCCCTACCAGTCGATTGCTCTCAATACACACTCACACTCATCCTCTCTAGAGTCGCCCTTTGAAGCCCTCTTCCTTTGTCTCTCGTCCCTCGGATGCATACGAGCCCATGGCTCATCCCCATGTCATTCTTTGCGTGTTCCTTGAAGTTCGCTTCCCTTGGCTCCACTCTGTTGCTCCTTGTATGGCGGTTCCTCGGATGCACCATCCTTAACCGACTCAAGGGCCTGAGCACCAGGATGAGATCTCTCACACTTGGCCGTGCCAAGCTCCTTATGTGTGTTCCACCAAGTCCTGCATGACTCGAACACACATCAATTCAATATGAAATCCTAACTTAAACTTATTGACACACACATCAAAACCTATGATTGTATCAATCAAACTTGAGTTGATTGCACCAACACGAGTTATAAGTGGATATGCTCTCATGCACCCATCGACCTCAGAGTCTGACCGGACGTGGCCGCCCACGCTCCAAATGGTTCCCTGAGCGGTGTCTAGACTCTCGCCCCCGGGAGTTATAAGTGGGCATACTCCTATGCACCCACCGACCTCGAGGTCTAATCGGATGTGGCTTCCCACGCTCTAAATAGTCCCCCCTGAGCGGTGTCCAGACTCTCACCCCTCGCGAGTTATAAGTGGGCATGCTCTCATGCACCATCGACCTCGGTGGTCCGACCGGATATGGCTGCTCACACTCTAATTGGTCCCTCCGAGTGGTGTCTTGACTCTTGCCCCTGCGAGTTATAAGTGGGTATGCTCCCATGCACCCACCGACCTCGGGGTCCAACCGAACGTGGCTACCATGCTCCAAATGGTCCCCTCGAGCGATGTCCAAACTCTCGCCCTCGCGAGTTATAAGTGGGCATGCTCTCATGCCTCAGCCACTCAGCTTGGCACTCAACCACTCTGCTCGACCCTCAGCCGCCTGCTCGACACTTAGTCACTCAGCCCTACCGTCGACTTTGTCGCCTCCTCGACACTCAGCCACTCAGCTTAGCACTCAACCACTTTGCTCGGAACTTAGCCATGCAGCTTGGCATTAAGCCACTCTGTTCGGCACTCAGCTACCTGCTCGACACTTAATTAGTTACTCTGCTCTGCACTCAGTCACTCAGCTTGGCACTCAACTACTCTGCTCGGCACTCGGTCATTCTGTTCGGCACTTAGCCATCTACTCAACACTTAGCCACTTTGTTTGGCACTCAGCCGCATGCTCGGTACTCAGTTACTCTACACCAAAATAGGTGTTTTGCGACGGTTCATTATGTGATTTGCGGCGGTTCAAACTGCCGCTATTAACCATTTGCGGCGGTTCTGAAACTGTCGCTATCCGTAGTGTCGCCAGCCATTTTGCGACGGTTTTGAGCAACCGCTGGTACAACCGCCGCGAATTATTTTGCGACGGTTTGGGTGGCAGTTAAACCGCCGCAAATCACTTAACTAAAAAGTCACGCTAAAAGTATAACAACGGTTTGGAAACCGCCGCTACATGGTGAATGGTGATAGTTAATAGCGGCGGTTTCAAACCGCCGCAAATGGTGAATGGTGATAATTAATAGCGGCGGTTTTGGTGGTGATTGAACTGCCGCAAATCACTTTGTTAAAAAGCACGTTAAAATTTTAGTGGCGGTTCCCGAACCGCCGCAAACAAAAAATTTTTACAGCGATTTCAACCACCACAAAATTTATTAGCATGAAATTACTAAAATTATTGCGACGGTTTATGAAACCGTCGTTATTAGTTAACATTCTGCTCAACCAATTTGTGTGCAATTTGAAATCGTCACAACTAATTTAATTCAAAAGGTATTAAGAACAAACCAATGCATCAAATGCAAGTTTATCTTGCTAATGTCTAAGCAAATACAAATCCTTAACATAAAAAAATCTTAACAACAGTAGACTTGTAATCTAAAGAAAAAAAGACTAAGGGTTAGAAGATGATGATGGTCCTTCATTTTGGGGTTCATGACTAGCCTCGGAAGAGCGCCTTGCTTCTAATGGTGAGCCTATGTCTGTTGCCTGAAATTAGATAAAACGTCAATATTAGAAGTTTGATCCTGTAAAAGATGTTATATGAGACAGAACTTAATTGCAAGAAAAAACATATTGCTATCGATCCATCAAATTATAGATTAGACATAAGAAAACAAAAACATAAACATATTACTTAAGGAGTGAAGTTCAATGCTGCTGGTGGCTTGTATCATGTGTGTGTATGAAATTCAATCCAGTTGGTGGTTTGTGCATGTGTGGCATTCATTTTACTTTGCATTTTACACTAAAGCAGGTTCAATCCTGCTGGTGGCTGGTGGTGGGTGTATGTGTGTATGCACGCTATGCGTTAGCGCGTGTATCATATGCATTCCTTTTTATAGCATATATTGCAGGTTCAATCATGGTGGTGTCTGGTGTGGGCTGTTTGTGTGTGTGGCATTCATTTGATTATGTGTGTGTGGCTAGAATGCAGTTCCATTGCAAAACAATAAGTATATCAACGCCACAGTCATGCCTATAACATACCGACAGGTATGAACCTCAAACCATTTTTGTTGGTCTAAGGAAGGTTATACATGCAGATGAGGTCAAACTCAACACCATACCACTTTATATATATATATATATTTGTTGAAACCATAATCTGTATTAAATTGGTAAGCATTAGACCATGAAGCACAACTGAACCTTGATAGCACCCCATGGATAAACAACAACTCTCTACAGAAGACAAATGTGTATGATGTTTTCTTGTATACAGACAAGCATACAATGTTAACTACGAAGTTAAGATACAGTGATATTGTATACAGACAAGGATCCTGCTTACTAGGAATGACCACCTTAGTGAATTTTCATTGTGCAGGGAAAATATACAGAAACAAAATGTAGTAATAATTAGCGTTAGCAGTAATAAAGCATTTAACAAGCAGTGTAGTAGCATAGGATAATCAAATAATTATGGCTCGCTAAAAAACAACCATGAAGCAAATTTATAGTGGGAGCCAAGAGCATTGAAGTCAATAGAAACTATACCTGATTAGCCTGTAAACCAGTGGGAAATTGACCTCCTTGTTGACTCATAATAAAGGTCATTTGATCTTGCAACAATTTTAACTGTAGCTTCAAGCTCTCGTGTTCAGCTCTTGATGGACCATCAGATTGAACCGAGCCTCCCGAGCGAGATGATGACCCAAGTTGGGATGGACAGACACCAAATCCCATGCCTCGAACAGATCCCGGGTGCTCTTTCCCAAAGACTTTCACAAATGCTTCATCTGCAGAAGATCCTTGACTAATCTCCTTTTCTAAATCTTCCTATCGACATTAAATGAAAATTATGAAGTCTAAGCATAAATTACATATTTAGAAACAATATAAATACTCAAAACATCCAAAATATATTTATCACTTACATTCTTTTTTTGGGCCTCATCATTGACAAAAGATCCATCTTTCTTTGTGTGAGCAACAAGATACATTTCCCCTCTATTATATTTTCTGCTTGTTTGAGTTTCCTTACATTGTGGGAAGAAGTTCCATTCTTAGTGGATGAACTAATGTGAACTGTAGGTGCGCTCTGGGTAGAAATTGAGATGCTTTCTCAAGTATAGGTGCGCTCTGTGTCGAATGATACCTAGGAGGATGTCTCTTTTTTCTAGGCATATCTGAAATTGTTTTTACAAAATACAGATTGTGCAAAATACAGATATTATAATTTCACACACATATACATATATAATGATAACATGAATAAGACATGAAAACACATGTAGCATGAAAACTGAAATTGTAAGTTATCACAATAATTAAGAAACAACCTGTTAATTTTATCAAAAAAAAAACAACAAACACAATTAAAGATATATAATTGTCATACAGATCAAGACAGGAAGGTTTATGTTGATCTGTGGTTGGAGTTTTTTTAGTCAATTACAATAGCTAACATGGGTGTATTGAGGTGAACGTGTTGGTGCTATTGCTTTCAGAAACAAATCAGTATCTATAAACAAATCAGTATCTCATCAAATACAGATCATTTTCCCCTATATGTTGTTAGAGGCCAAAGAGGCCAAACCATTGAAGGAAGAAAAACGAAAATAAACAGAGGGAGAGGGAGAGGGAGAGGGGGAGAGGGATACCTTCAATGATGCTGTGTGTGAGCCGTGACACCGAGATGGCGAGAGTGTGTGAGGAAGGGAGAATGATGAACGGCAAACGGTGAGGCGAACGGTGAGGAGGGTGTGTGACGAACGGCGAACGGCGAACGGCGAACGGCGAAAGGCGACGTCGAACGGTGAGGGCGAGCACGGGCGAAAGCGAACGGTGAGGCGAAGGCAGCGAACGTGAAAGTGAAGGCAGCGACGGCGTTTAGGGCAAGCACGCACACGGTTTACCACTCCTTAAACCCTTATATTCTTTAAAAGCCTTCTTAAATTATTTTTATAACTTTTAAAATTAATCATAAGTTGTGATAAAATCATTAATAGCTAAAAAAATTATTAGCAAAAACATTAATAGTTTGGATTAATAGCAAAAAATTATTAACAGAAAAGTATTATAATTTATAATTTAGAATGTTAACAAAAAAATATTAAAAATTAAAAAATATTATTAGCAAAAAATAAATAAATAAAATTTATTTTTATTTTCGAATTTTATATCTTTTTAATAGCTAATAATTTTTTTAAAAAATTAAATAAATACTTTAGTGCAACATTTAAAATATAAATTAATTCTATAAATTTTTGCGACAGTTTACAAAACCGCCGCTATACGACAATTTTTTGTGACGGTTAACATGAAACCGCCGCTAAATTCTATTATTTTGCAGCAGTTGTCAAACCGCCGTAAACACCGTCGTAAAATACATATTTTGCGGCGGTTTTATAAACCGTCGCAAAACAACCGTCGCAAAACTAACTTTTTGGTGTAGATCTGCCGTCTGTTTGACACTCAGTCATTCTGCTATGCCACCTACTTGGCACTCAATCACTCTGTTCAGCTGCTTGCCTAGCTCTACTTGGCTACTCTACTTAGTCGTTCGCTCAGCTCTACTTCACCGCATGCTTGGCACTCGCAATCACTCGTTCGGTTCCATTTTTGCCAATCGCTTGACACTTTATCATTGCTCGTTCAGCACACATACTTAGTCGTTTGCCATGCTCAAATTTGTCACTCGTCCGACACGATCTAACTGTTCACTTGACATAACTAAATACTCTAGAGGCCATATTCCAAAGGATGAAATTCCGCTCAACTTAGTAAATATCCAATCCACAGCTTCTGATCGACTGTTCTTCTATCCGAGGGGACCCAGTCCAACCCAATTTTGGGATCCACTAGAACTAGTCCAGTCAGTCGGACTCGCGCCTCCTTCGAATAGACTTGAAGGGGAGACATGTGATCTAGGGAGATGTGTGGGACTCCCGAGAAAAAAGGTCAACAACAAGATGAGCAGGGGTTAATGGGATCCACTTCTCGTGGCCCCACTCTTTGTGTCGACTAGCCACTCTTCCCAGCAAAGGGTCGACCCGCCAC
The DNA here is from genome assembly GCA_024364735.1 of Boesenbergia rotunda. Taxonomy (NCBI): domain Eukaryota; kingdom Viridiplantae; phylum Streptophyta; class Magnoliopsida; order Zingiberales; family Zingiberaceae; genus Boesenbergia; species Boesenbergia rotunda. The sequence goes on from JAGFNQ010004921.1 coordinate 361,269, forward strand.
TCTTCATGGCCAACCAGCCACTCTTCCCGACGGACGGCCGACCAGCCACTGTTCGCAGCAAATGGCCGACCCATCACTCTTCGTTGCCGACCGGCCACTCTTCCCGGCGAACGACCAATCTGCCACTCTTCCCGGTCGACCCGCCACTCTTCGTGGCCAACCAACTACTTTTCCCGACGGATGACCGACTCGCCACTCTTCACAGCAGACAGTCGACCCACCACTCTTCGTGGCCGACCCGCCACACTTCGCTGTAGACGGCCGACTCACCACTATTCATGGCCGACCAGCCACTCTTCCCGACGGACGGCCAACCTGCCACTCTTCGTGACCAACCTGTCACTCTTCGCAGCAGACAGCTGACCCTTGGCTTTACAGTTCTTCTACGGTTTCCACTCTCTCGCTTTCTCTTCACCGGAGTGGACTGTATCGTCAGAGTGGTTGCACCAGGGACCTCCTGGCCAGCCTCTAATAGTCCTTTTTCTCCCAGATCGTCGACGTGCGCCGCTCCCCAAGCGTCTGGCCAGCCACCCTAAGCGTCCGACCAATGAGTCAAAAGTCAATCTTCGCTTCATTCTACTCAAAGGGAAGGGGCTGAGTTGAGAAGATTCATTTCTTACTCTTCATGGCCGACCTGCCACTTTGCAGCAGACGACCGACCCCCTGGCTTTATAGTTCTTCTACGGTTTCCACTCTCTCGCTTTATCTTCACCGGAGTTGACTTTATCGTCAAAATGTCTGCGCCAAGGACTTCCTGGCCAACCTCTAATAGTCCTTTTTCTCCCAGACAATCGGCGTGCGCTGCTCCCCCAGCGTTTGACCGGCCACCCCGAGCATCCAACCGGCGAGTCAGAAGTCAATCTTCGCTTCATTCGCTTCATTATACTCAAAGAGGAGGGGCTGAGTTGAGAAGATTCATTTCTATTTGCATTTTCATTCTTTTTATTTACTGTCTATCTTCTTCATACGCTGGAGACTAACTTGATCATCGGAGTGTAAGGTCGGGGCACCCCTGGTCTTCTTACAGGCTATTCCGGCGACAGAAATGGCTCAGCGATGGCTCCGGAGACCCCACGTTTTTCTGGTCATGGTGATCTTGTCAACCTTACAGCCACATCACCGGAGCTCCGCTTTCCATCGCTTCCTGACAGGATCAATAAGTTCAATCAGTTGATGTCAAAATAAGCAACCAAAAAGGAGCCATTGAAGGGATAAAATTTGTAGCAGCATTCGAATACTTTACCGCTATATACAGTGAAGTCAACTAGAGGACACCAACCAATTGATTAATCAATGTATATTAGACTCGATTAGAGTTTTATAAAAGGAGCTTTCTTCACCTCAAAAACGTATTGAAAGAGCAGAAAAAATAGTGCTAATTATGGGAATGATCCATCGATCATAGGTCATAGAATAGGAACTCGAGGCTCCAAATCACTTTGTATAGTTTTTTTATTGTGTTTGTGTTTTGATGTTTATTATTGTGTTTCTACCGCACACTAATATCTTGTAGACTACCTAATAAACGAGAAAGGACAACATGTATTCACCTCCTTTAGTTGCATTCATCAATTCAACATCTTCCTCTCATGTTCTTTTATTTTCTTCTTACTTAGTACTATTTTCTTTACATCATTTTTGCACAAATTCAATAGAGGTTTTTCTTACCTTACCACACATGCTTCTTCATTACTATCATCAAAGGGTGAAAACTACTATTCTTCTTTTACTTGTGCCATGAGTATTGCTCCTCTTGCTTTATGTATTCCTGGCTTCATTTCTACCCATTTAGATTCATTCAACTCCATTAATTGCAAAAAATAAAAAATAAAAAAAAACAATTCATCTATTGTACTTATTTTGAGATTCTTCCATGGGGCTAGGCCCTAGTGCTATGGTACAGTAGAAGGGTGTCATATTGTTACTTAGGCACCTACGATTCAATCCTCAATCACTGCATATTTTGTAAGAATTTTTTCTTCAAATAGAGCGCGTAACCATATGGATACTGGGCTTTTGGATCGCCCATCGGGAGTGTTTCCTTATTTACCCTGATAATCGGTAGAAAACTCCTGTGAAACTAAACTGATCGCCCCAGATAAACTATTATCTGGTTCATCATATTATTATTATAATTATTATTATTATTATTTTACTTTGAGATTCTTCAATATATATATAAAGCATCCACCATCGATACCCGTTGTTGTGTCTGTGGGAATGTGTTGAGAGTGTTACAGAGAAGATTTCAATTTGATATTTGATCTTTGATGCTAGTGAATTCATGGATGGATTTCTTGACCTCGCATGATTCTAAGTTGCCTTTTTCTCAATACAAGCTTCCTCCCATATTCCTTAATAGATCTCTACCAATTTTCTCCCATACTTATTCCAATTCTTGATTAGGGAGAGAGTTCAACAGAGTTATTTATATGCTTTCGCGTCCAATGAGTACTCCTATTTTTATGTGATGCAATTCTATCATTCGAGTAGGAACTCGACTATGTCCATGGGGGGCAAGCACTCCTCTTTCTACTTCTTGGTTTGTTTTGAAAGAGTAATTAGAAATTTCTTTTATTATCTAAAGGAGGTACATACCCTTCTTTCATTGCTATTGTCATGTACATGTTGATTATCATTAGCTGAGTTGGTACCCAAATGGTAAACTTGAATAAATGAGTAAGGGTTCGAGTCGTGGATGTGACAACTAACCTTTCCACTTAGAGGACTGCTCAGTACCTAATTATCTCTCTTCATCTCGTTGTGGAGTAGGTGATGAAGGGCACTTGGCGTGAGCATTATCATATTTTTTGCATCAAGAGACAAAGTTGCCCTCAAGCTTCAATTTTAGAGCTCTAAAAAATATAACGAAGCGATTATGCTTTTATTTTTGACATTTAAGTGCATCCAACAATTTTAACTAAAACTTGTGGACAACCTATGCTAGGTTTAAAATTGTAAAATAAAGACATACAAATGACAAAAGTTGACTCATTCATGCCAAGCTTTCCTTATCCTTAATCTCTTAGTGAGATGAAGAAAATAAATTAGGATGACCAAACTATCTCTCTTAAGTGAGAGAGATTTTATTCCTTAATAAAAAAAAGATATACAAGGACTTTAAAATGTCTAAAAAATAGTACAATAGAGTTTTTATTTATAAAATTTAATTAGTACAAGTTAACCCATCTATTTTTTTTGTCAAAACTATTAGATGGACCTAAAAAAACTTGAATAAAAAAAATGATACGCAACATGAATTTATAATATAAAATTCAACAGAAATGACATGATACTTCAATTGCAATGATCCCCGACGGATTCACTATATCTCACAGGGTATAGTTTGATTTAGGACGATAGTCAGAAATCGCCGTCGATATTCAAGCGATAATCAAATGTGTATATAAAAAATACTATGTTATTCCCGTTAAATTTCATAGTACAAATTCTTAGTGCATATCCTTGTTCTAAAAAAAAACTACAAATTCATGATCTAGAGGATTATTTTATTTTGAGACTTCTACACGTTTAAGTTCATTTTATAATTCTATCCAAAACTATTAGATAATGAAAATAACAATACAATATCAGTCCAACTTCTTTAACAAATTATATACTGAGGCTAATTACAATAATAATAAGTTTATTCCCATTAAATGAAGTCGGTTTCATTTTATGTCTTTAAACTCTATCATCTATTATAACATAATTTATATTTAAATAAATTTTATAATTACTAATTAAATTTTTTTTATCTTTCTCTTTCTCATTTAATATATATAGTTCTCATAATTTTATATCATCAATCTAAAACACTTATTGATATCTAAATAAATATCTATATCATCTAAAAACATGTCATTCTCTTTTATATGAATGACGACGAATACAAATATATAAAAGGAAAATATATATGAATTCTTAAATATTAATCGTAATTAATACACTATGGTGAATAACAATAGTGTTGATCAATGGTGAGAAGTTCGTCAAAAGTCCACGGATAAAATATGTTTTGAAGTTTAATTTAAGATTTTGAAAAATGAGAGTTCGCTATTTTGATAGGATTGAAAGGCAAAAATAACATATAGAATTTTAGACTAGAAGGTGCATGAGTTTTGGTGAATGGTTTAGGCTAGTTATTTGAGCAATTGACTTTGCGAATGAGGGCTTGGCAAGAGGTAATTTGTTCGCTCCTAGCGCTTTCGTCAACCTATCTCAGGTCAGCACGGAGGAGATAAATTACGAAAATGAGGTATTTAAATGAATCATACATTCATGAATAAATTTGATTTTCGATTTGATAAGAGTTTACTTATATTCATTTAATACACACAAGTTCAATTAAATAAATAAATTTAAATAACTCATATATTTAATTCATTAATATTCATGAACAATATTGATGAATAATATTCATCAATAACACTCCTAATAACATGTTAACAAACATGCTAAATAAATTTTTTAAAAAAACTTTTAAAATAAATAAAAATTTAATTATCAACCTAAATAATCAATCAAATAATTAAAAATTTTAAATAATCAAACAAACTTAAATTGAAAGTTCTATAACATTTAAACGAACCAAGCTAAAGTTAAATTTGGACCAAACTCAAATTTATAAAAACTAGCCAAACTAAACTTAAATAATTATTTTAATGGTTTGATTATTTTAAGTTTGGCTAAGTTTGACTCGATTACATTATCGAACAAGTATAAACACCCTAAAGTTTTGCTCAGCTAAACTTATTTACTGCCTATGCGGATGGGCGATAAGTTTGGTTGGATTTTGGAGGCTATTTAGGGCTTCCAACATGTGACGGAGACGCCCTTCAAAGTAATCAAAAGAAAGTATGAGTGCCCTTTAGGAAAAAAATGAAATTAGAGGTGCCCTTTGAGAATTTTTCCAAAAACAAATATATAATCATTTATAATAAAGGTTACCAAAAATAGCCATTTGTTTATTTGTTTGCGTCTGTTTCGTGTGAATGCTTGCGAAGGTGCGTTAATAAAGTGTCAACAATTCTTCCTTCCTTCTGAATCTGATCGATTGCTTCGCTTTTAGGGCATCCATTTCGGTCTGAGTTTGGTCAGATTTCCGAATCCCTCTTCCGATCTGATCCTTCTTCCTCCTCGATTAGCTGGATTTGGTCGGTGAGTTCTTCCTCGCCGGCGACGATGTTCCTTGTCGATTGGTTCTACGGCGTCCTCGCCTCGCTCGGCCTCTGGCAGAAGGAGGCCAAGATCCTGTTCTTAGGGCTGGACAACGCCGGAAAGACCACGCTGCTTCACATGCTCAAGGATGAGGTGGGATTCTTCGATTTCCTTTTCCGCTCGTGTTTTGCCTCCTGATTTGCTTTGATTTGAGGCCGATCCTTTTGGATTTGTCTTATGTGAATCCAGAGGTTGGCTCAGCACCAGCCTACGCAGTACCCGACGTCAGAGGAGCTGAGCATCGGGAAGATCAAGTTCAAGGCCTTTGACTTGGGAGGGCATCAGATCGCTCGGCGTGTCTGGAAGGATTACTACGCCAAGGTCGATTATCTTTTAGCGTTTCTTGTCGTTGGATTCTTTTTTAGTGAAAATAGAGTAGGAGAATTGCCCTACGACATTTTATTAGGATGGAGGTTGGATCTATCAGTTGGGCGGTCGTATAATTAAGTAATATTGAAGTCATAACAGAAGATAGAAATTAAGAAATAAAACAAATACAATTTGTATCTGTGACAGATTGATCATCCCTATTCCTCCTCCATTCTTCTGAAGAAAGCAGTATTTGCTACCATTGGTTGCCCTTCATTCTCAGCCAAAAGAGGAAGAGCTACTATCACTAGCTGAGACTGGTTGATTGTTCTTCAAGAAACTGATTGCTTGTGTGTTTCAGTCCCTGACACTTGATTGCTTGTGTGTTTCAAGAAACATTTGAACCATGTTTCCCATTTCCTTTTCTTGCTTGAGATTGATTCTTCTTGCTTGATGCATTGCTTTCTGTTGTTATATACGGGGAAAAGACATTCTTCTATAGCTCGTAGCATTAAGTCATTAGTCCACCTTTGTCCCTACTGATTGAAGTTAATTATGTGAATCTTATTGATTCATTGAGCTCTATGCATGGCAATATGCCAATATCATAGTAGTATTTGCACTTGTTAAATTATTTTTTATTACTTTGATTAATACTGTCTTTGGTGATTCAACTCTTCCAATTGTAAAATATATTAGTTGTCTTTGGATTAAAGCATGAGATCTACTGAGTATTTGTTAGGTGTTTTAAATTAAAAGCATGGGAATCATCCTTATATTACTTGATAGTGGTTTGTTAGTTTCACCATCAAACTTTCTTCATATTAGCACAACTACTGTTGCCAGAACTTTTTGATTCAATGTCTGTTTTTGAGGGAAGGTTACTACTGCCATGGCTGTCCGAGTCCGTATGAAAGGCTTTTATTTTTACAAACCAAGACATCATGTAGTGTTGAACTAAAATTGGTGTTGAACTAAGACATACATAAAGCTGCAAGGACACCTGAAATGGGTATTCTTTTGAAAGTGAAGTTTAGATTTGTGAGGATTGTTCGCTCCTTTTTTATGATTGTATTTTTTTTCTTATCAATTTATTTTATGTGGAACTTAAGTTACTTTTTAATTAAAATTTTGTCCAACAAGTTTATCCAATTACTATACCTTTCACACAAGCATGAATCAAATAATTTTTTTCACTTAAATATCCTATAAATTAGTTGAACTGCCAAGCCCTTGTTTACTTTGTGGATAGAAAATAAGAAAAGAAAGAATAGAGAGAGAGAAAGAGAAAGAGAAAAAAAATGAAGAGAAGAGAAAGGAAAAGAAAACATTTTTTACTTTTACTGACATGATTGACAATGTCATGTGCTGTTGTCAACTGATTAAGCTAAAAGTCACCGCACACTCAGTTTATTCCATTATTTCTTTGGGAAAACTATTGGTTTTATCTCATGTTTCTTTCCTCCCATAACATGTGAATGAACCAACGTTTCCTGCATGCTTGCTTAGAAACAAGGCTTATGTGCTGATTATTATAAAATCAGTACATTGGCATTAACTCTAATGAAAGGCTTGGAGAGATGTATGCTATAGGAAGCCATATCATAGGTCTAATTATAACTTGCTAGAACATCCATGCATTGACTCACATAATAATAAATGTAAAATCATCTAACATATCTAAATTGATAAAGAGTCAATTCCAAGGTTATCAAATTGAGGTTCTTTTTGTGAATCAATTTTTGATTCATGTGACAACGACATTGTTATATGTGAATCATAATATATCATATGATATGAATTGTAAATAGTATGCTTTCTAGCAACTTTGGTCAATACTTGAAGGATGCAGGGATCATTATTATTCACACACGCACCCATTCTTGCGGTAGCAAGCTTAAGTTATAGCGGTAATGACAACTGTGCAAACATTAAATTTGTTTGGAAATTGTTCACTTATCAGGTCTGATACTGTAGATATTTTCATGTCATCGTAGCTCCATTTTCAAAATTGATAAGCTACACTGCTGGTGCGTATGTTGACTATTCTACATTTTTTAAATTAGTGTTTCCTGAATAGGTGGATGCAGTGGTATACCTAGTGGATGCATATGACAAGGAGAGATTTGCAGAGTCGAAGAAGGAATTAGATGCACTTCTATCTGATGATGCCTTGGCAAATGTTCCATTTCTCGTTCTCGGAAACAAGATTGACATTCCATACGCAGCATCCGAGGATGAGTTACGTTTTCATTTAGGCCTGAACAATTTCACAACTGGCAAAGGCAAGGTGAATCTTGCAGACTCCAATGTCCGTCCCCTTGAAGTTTTCATGTGCAGCATTGTGCGTAAGATGGGGTATGGTGATGGCTTCAAGTGGGTTTCACAATACATAAAGTAGTTATAAACTCGAAATTTCAAAGGTTTGCAGAGTATGTTTCTTCTCTAGTTGGGTGCAGTCAAAACTTTACTTTGTTGTGATGGGTCTCAACTCTCTCTTACAGAGGAATTAGTGTAATGGCAAAATAGATTTGTGAATTGTGATTATAAAGTCTGTTATCTTCTGGTTCTTGATAGAGGCTGTGCACGTTGTTTTTTCTATTTTTGATGTTCTTTCAGAGTATTTATTAGATGATTCATGCTTCCATAGGTAATGGGTTGTACTCCTTGTATAGTTCTGTAGTGGAATTAAGTAGATTTCATGATTTGGTAGAAGGGAAAGTAATTTTTTAGATAATATACTAAGATGGAAGGCTTGGGTTGTTTGCTGCCACTCTCAATTGCTGTGGAATACGGTTAGATTAGCTTTCAGTCTTTAACTCATCAATGTTATATATGTTTTAGAATTTCTCTTCAACCTTTTATTGAATGCTTAGAAGGGATATAACCAGCCATAATATATTATGTGCAAAGCATGATTGAATTCTTTATTGCAAGTGTGTATTATTCTAGTCTTACTCATTTTACCATGAATCTTTTTTTATGAGGGCATTTTGTCAAGCACGTTCCTAGTGTTCGTTTTGACCAATTGTTTAATCTTTATTTTTAAATTTCCTCAATCCTTGTGTTCAATTTGTTTTCTTCAAAGTCATATAGCCATTAAAAGTGTTTATTGCCTTAATTAACTTTAAGGTTTTGACTTTTTGAGTGGATTTATGAATTCATTTGTATGGTGAAAGTAATAGAAATTACTGTGATTGCCTGTATTTTGTTGTGTTCTTAAGCGAGCTCATTGTGCATTGGCAAGATGAGCAAGAACTTCAAGCGAAGGTAATGTTGTTTTCATTTGTTTTTTTTTTAAGGATGTCATGAAATAGAGTTCATGTCTTAGATCGTATGGGAACTCTTCTTAGGTTATTCTTTGACTCTTCCACATGACATACGCAAGCTAAGGCCGTGAGTTTTGAAATTAAATACATAATATTAACATATTTAGATACTAATGCAAGGGTGCATTTGGATGAAATAAAATGGAATGAGAATGAAATTCCTTAATGATTCAATTCTTATGTAAAATAATTTTAGATGGGATCATCAATGAAATGTGGATAGTTTCATGCCATTCTACTTTGAATGAAATGTGAAAAAGTTTCATTCCATATCTATTGTATATTTGACTTTTAAGAAATATATATTTATTCACAAGCTATCATTCCAAAATTAAAATTGATCTTGGGAAATAAAATGAGTGGATTGAATAGACTAGGTGTGCTAGTTGAGTCAATTCAGTTGATGAATTTGTGTGGGCAAATTAGATCGATCGAAACTCGATATGGATTGACCAGGTTGGTCAAACTAGATAAATGGTTGAGCTAGGCATGATAACACTGTTGGTCAAGTTGTTTTGACAGGGCGGATTGGTCGAGTTCAGGTGAGCTGATTAGATTGTCACGTGGCGAAAGTCAATCAAGTTGAGCAAGTTGGGTATGTCGAAGTAGGTCAATAAGTCGAACATGTCAATATGTCAATGAAAAATGACTCCAGTGAAAAATGTGGAATAGTTCCACATTGAAAAAATATTAAAGCAAGTATATTGCTTTATATTGAATAACATCATAAGTTTTCTAGAATGTTTTCTGAATCAATTTTAATTAAGGGTGATTTTCATATTGTATTTTGAGTCATATAGAGTAATTTTATCAAAAATGGAATGTATGTATGGTAGAGTATTGTAAGTGATGGATTATTTAAACTCATTTGGTTAAATCTTCAATAAAAAAAAACAACTTCACCTGATTCATATAGATGTGTGTGACCGGTAAACATACAGTGACTATAAATATTTTATCATCTTTGTTTTTTAGTTGATACTAAATATCAATTTATACCGACTAATTTTGAAAAAGATCAACTCGGCTCTATAAAAATTTCCACCGAACACCTAAATAAATCATGAGACATTCGGACGGCTCATCAGTTCAATAAATATTCTTAAATCAAACTTTATTGATGGTGAGATAAAATTTTATTGTGTATTTTATTTATAGAGAAATTTATTTTCTATAAAAATGTGGTCGAAAAGAATTAAAATGATATAACGTGATTGAGAAATGAATATGAATCACTATTCTTTGAGTTTTGTGCTAAATATGAAATCAAACGCAAAATAAATTCTGACTGTCCTCGCTAACATGATGTTTGTTAAAAAAACATCCTACGCTATGCTGAAAGAGATGATGAATAATCTAGTATTAAGTTTTTGTATTGCCACGGAACATGTGAAAAAAGCTGGATTGACAGTCAATTATTTTTTAAATAAAGTGCTCTTAAAAAATAGAAAAAAAGATTGTATAAGTTATAATTATCTTATAAATAAATACTTAAAGAGTGTAAAGGTGTCCTATCAAAATAATGGTGCTTAATCTTAAAAAATAAAAATAAAAAATGAACCAAAAACTCTTGATTTGCATATGCAAGTTCATTATTAGAGTCGTAGAGGTTGCCAGAGTAGTTGTAACAAGTATCATGCAGCCTAAGAACTAATATAGGTGGCATAGTATACCTTAAATACAAGGTAGAGTATTCAACTCTACAAACTATGACCTAGCCTCTTATCTGCTGCTCCTGGAGCTCTGTGATCATCTTCAAACTAGCATACATCCTCGAACAAGCATCCGCAAAGTCCGACATAGCGCGGAAAAGCTCAGGTAAATGTGTCTTCAGACTCGTAACTGATTTCTCTCTAGCCTGCTTACACAGTCTGTTGTGTGACTCCATTTCTTCATCAAACCTACTTTTAGCTGCCACCACAACCAACCTCTTTTCCTCCACAAGGTCCTTTTGATTTGCTACCTCTCCGCTTTCTGTCTCGCCCACTGTCGACGCCATCCTCTTCTGTGAATACCTTTGGGCCCAATCGTCAAATGCCCGACTCTTTCGCACATACTCCTTGTGGATTTCATTGCATTTGTCCTTCTGCTTTAGCTCGTCCTGTTGGAGATTCAAAATTGTCTTTATGACTGCTGAGAAGCTGCGGATGGCATTCTTTGCCAATTCGTCTGGCAATTTTTCAAAATGCTCGTGCCAAGTGTGAAGAAGAGCTTGGATTGGAGCATGAGTTGGTCTTTGCGGAGAAGATACTTTCTCCTTCAAGCTGCTCTCGATCGGGATAAGGTTTAACTTCAACCAACGATTAAGAGCATCAATGTACTCTTTCTGATGGCTAACAAGTTTGCCAAACTGCAAATGCCACTCTTCTGTGATATCATGCAATTGCGAAGTGCGTTTGAAATGATGTTCAGTCGTCTCCTTCATGGCACATGAAAGGTCGACGATTTTAAGATCCTCGACTATCTTCAGCTGGGCAATGTGATGCGCGTGCATAGCCTGCCACATTTGTGCCATCCTGATAATGAAGAGTGAGTTAATAGAAATAAACATTTAACATTGCAAAAGCATCACATCTAGACATGATATGGATGAAGTTATGTACACTGTAATTCTGGTTCACTATACTTCTTTTGATTATCTTGTTTTGTTTCCTCACTTGCATTCATCTGGAATATAACCAAACTTTGAATCAATTATAACATTATTGACAATTCTTTCTGCCTTTAGTGGCATAGAAATTTGTCAAGAACTTGTATGTCAGGGCATCGAAAGGCGATTTAAAGTTTGGAACATGAACCACTCAGGATCCAACATTACACCACCCTTCCTCGAAGCTCCAACCACAAATCACGACCACATTGTTTCCTTAATTCATCACTATGAACAGGAATACCAATCGTTGTATTAGACCTACATTATGAACTTGATAGACATGAAGATGTGTTTTCTATGATCTAATATTGATTTTCTCGGTTCAAAGAATTAGTTGACGATCTAATTCTGAACTAAAAATTTAAATATATTCACCATTTTTTTAACCTTGAGAGCATTTTATAAGAAAAGATAGCCGAACGAGTGGTGACAGGCATTGATCCCAAAATCTTGTGCAATGACACCAAAGTCCTTAAATGTTGAAGTGATACCTAAACCTAGATGAGCATTAATGTGAAATTCATGCCTTCCCAAAAGAATTTCAAGGCAATTAATCTGATGGTCCCGGAGTCAGTTTTCATACACACCTCCTAAATGGATGCAGAAAAGCAGGGTTTTTTCAGTAGTCACCAGATCAGTTACCAATACGGGATCAGAAATTAGAGATATAATGGATGGCCCTAACATTAATTTATCTCCTTTTTAGTTCTAGCACCGTTGTTTTCAAGCCTATAAATACGGAATTAACTATTCTTCAAATGTGAACAATTGCATCATTGGACTTCCTAGCCCACATCAATATTTTCAATGTATTCTATATAGAAATCTGTAATGAGCATTATCCAGGAAAAAACAATGAACTTCCTACCGAGTCAAATAGTAGTATTTATGCATCCATGTTTGCCAAGACAGCTGCTAGGTTCCTCAACAACAGCAAAAAATAAAATAAAATTGTTCCAATTACGTAAGGTTGCAGAAAGGCAACTGCTAATTCATCAGAAAAAACGATTAAAATAGTATTTAATTCAAAGTTATGCCCTATATTGCAATTAAGTTCAGACTTATATTGCAATCTCACACATAAGTAAAGTTACACAAGTTCTTTAATTAGTATCATGCATCAAATTAATTTGATGGCATCCAACTAAAGCCAGCTAGAACTAACATTTTTAATCAAAATATTTTCTACTAATTTTCAAAAAAAAATAACCTTACTTCTTCCTCTTCTCTTTCAATGTCGTGTAAAAAAAATGACAACCTTGGTACATGAGGCTCTTGCTAGTGCAGGAGGACCACATTGGATCTATTGTTAGATGTCTTACCTTGCACAAGACTTCACCCTTTGTTTGGTGGTAGTTCTAATATTTTAGTTTTAAGCTTTGAATGGTTGTGAAACTTGTACTCATGCTATTACATCAGACAACACGTATAAAAAAAGTGTCCAACAAGGTAGATTCCTTTGTTTCATTAGATGAACAGAGGAGAAGAAGAATGAAGGAGAAAGAGGGAAAAAATAGAGATAAGTGATGTAGAAAAAAAAATAAAGAGGAAGAAGTTGAGGGGAAAGAAAAGAGGAAGAAGTGGATAAGACTTATATCTTACATGATGTCTCAAAGGATGAACGAAGAGTAGGGTTGAGGAAGACCCGAGTACTTTCAGTAGAATAAAAAGTAAAAGAAGACTAGCATTAAGAAATAGTAGGGTTTCAGAAAGCCAAGACACATTTGGTCTGCTGTTGTTGTGTCTAGACAAGGAAGAAATGGTGCTTCTGATCTCTAAAAGGAAGAAGATATGTCGCATTGATGAGGAAAAGGTGCTTGCTGTTGTGTCCGATTAGTAACCCAACATATTAATCTTGAATCTTGACATGCTAAATGTTGTCAGGAAGACCAAGGCATTCAGCCCCCATTGTTGTATCTATACAAGGAAGAAATGATGTCTGAATCTCTAAACGGACAAAAGCATGCTACCTGAGTGGAAAAGGTGATGGCCACTGTTGTGTCTCAACTAGTAAGTAACCTAGCATATTAAATCTTGAGCCTTGATATACTAACATGCCATGTTCACAGACCCACGTGACCAAGATTAGGATCCTAATCTGTCGTGTACCTGTGTCCCCATGATCCATACCTATGTTGAACCCTCATATATGAGAGACTGAGTAATATAGTTGAGTGGTGTTTATTTAGATGTTAGGGAACACCATGTGGAGGTAGAAATACTGAATAGGAAAAAAAAATGTCCGATTTTCCTTCTCAGTAACAGGAACTACATTCAAATAGTATGATTAAAAACACTGTCTGGTTACATGCAATAAAAAATAAAACACAAATCCAAACTATTGGCTCAACAAATCTCATCTTATCAGTGAACTCTGTTCAGGTTAATTTATCTACTAATGTGATAGCAGAATCTTCCAATAATATGATAAAGATTCACGTTCTTGAGTTTATTTATGCACAAGGTTAGATTTTAACTTGATTCTCCACGTTTTACATGAGGCTTTGGGACAGGCATCAGTAACATTTGCATAAGAGACAATAATATAGCAAGAAAAAGAAATAAGTTATTGTTACTAGACAATAACGGACAAATACAAACCAAGAAACAAATGAAAAAGTGATGGTTAACTGTCATGTTATGTTCAATAAATATGATGACTTAGGCCACAGCCATGAGCACTTACCCTTCAACAAGTTCCACTAGTTTTGGATACAGCTGTTTATCACGCAAACGCTGGATTTCTGACACAGTTGAATCCATTGACTGCATATCAACTATGTATCTAGTGTGTAAATGGCTTACAGCTGCTTTAGTTCTTTCTAGTGCTTCAATGCTGGCACCACGTTTCTTTTGCCTATTTAACAAAGCAACCTTCCGCTGATACTCAATTTTCATAAGCTCACCTGCCTTCACTCCATCAGTGGTTACAATTAGGTAAAAGTTTGAAAAAAAAACACACACACCAAAATGAACAATCTAAGATGAAAGAAGACAATCATGGAAGATTAACACAAACTCTATTTTGAATTTTTTTTATCTTAAAAATAAATTAGCAGTTTTTGGTTGAAGGTTTTGATAATAATCAGATATAAGACTCATTGTCCAATGATAACTAGGCAAATCTGTCGAGTGGTGAAGAGTATTCCTGACAAAGGTTGACGTGCTACACATCTTAACTTGGTCTCACAATGAGTATTGTGGTAATGAATTGGTTGCATAAGCATTTTAGTGTAATATTTGGGGCCTACTAAATTAAGAAAAATGATATGCTCAGTGAAAAATCTCAAGGAAAAGCTCAGTGAATGACGTGACATTTTACATGCAGCGATCCTCGACGGGTTCACCATGCCCTCCGGGTATAGTTTGATTCGGGGTCCGGACCACCGATGGTGTCCGAGCAATAATCAGATGTGTGCATGCAAAATGTCACGTCATTCACTGAGCGTTTCATTGAGTTTTTTCACTGAGTGTATCGTAGCTCCTAAATTAATGGGACAACTCTGTTATCTCATCTTATCTGTGCCTAGGTCATGATATCATGAATTGCATCCAAGTGGAAGTAAACCAAAAATCAGCAGGAATAGGTGCATAATTTACTATAAATTGAAAAGGAGAAACTCCAAATTAAACCACATTGGTGATCAGTAAGTTCTGATGAAGTGACAAATGTTTTGGTAGAATGAGGTTAAAAATTCATTAAAAAACGAACTATAAATAATTAACAGCTCTAAAGCATGATCAAGATATCGTACAAAATCAAAGATGAAAGAATATATTTAAGCTATTTAGGATTCCGGTGCTAAAGGGCAACTACCACATTGGGTAAGTTTATAATTCTTGATATTGTTTGGATAATGTAATTAGAACTAAGTTTTATATAGCTATAGTTATCTGAAAATATTTATTTGTCATTAATATTACGAATTTACAACCAAAATTGGCATCTTCTAATACAGGGTTCATCGTCTTCGCAGCACATGAATTTCTCAATTACTTTGCAATGTGTTGTTATTGAAGCTTAAAGCTTAGATAAGATTTCTACCACACAATATGAAAATTTTCAATTGATTGTTAATTAGGGAATTCAAATCATATGCTGTGTAGTAATGCATTGTTGCCACAAACCGCCGTCTGCATACTTAGTGCATGTGATAATTTTGTCCTAGTATCAAGGCCCAACTTGATGCAAATACAATGGTCAACAAGCATGAGCAAATACATAATGAATTTTATGTCATTGTAGTATTATCAACTATTTCTAACAACACTATGAAACTCCAGAATGTGTTGCAATTTTATCATAATCTGCGAACCCTTTTTTACCGTGCAGAATCCGATTATTTGTAAAGAAGGTTAGAACAAAATATCAACTACAGTTGAGGTTCCACCTTCAATCCCCTAGTAAAATGATGGTTAGGTGCTTATTCTGTATTCCACATAAAAAAGCTTACAAATGATCCAAATATTCAATTTTATTAAAAAAAAGGAACTTGAAAGCAAACAAATTCATATTAACAAGTGTGAGATTTACCTTAACTTCATCATATAACTTTCTTTCCCATGCTAGAATCTTATCCAACACAGTTGCATGAGTTTCCCACTCGTCATTGTCAAAATCATCATTACCACCATCCGGATCAGGAATACCTTTAAATGACCTATTCCAAGTAATAACACGCATGACTCTAGCAGAATGATCTATGTGACCTGCAGAAGATCAGCAGTAATAAGAAACATTAGCAATGATTTCCGGGAAGGAAAACAAATCATGATAGTGAATCAAGAAATTACTTGGATTTTAAAGTAGGTACGAAGACAAGGATAATTCAACTAGAAGAATAACCCACCCACATGACAAATCATAAGCAAGATTCAAAGCACAATTGACGAACATTACACTAGATTTTCTCATGACCACTTAAAATCTACATGAGAATACAGAAAAGATAATGGATAGCAGACATAATGAGGTTGAAACATAGTGACGATGGAAGAGGTTCAATGACTCCATTATATTGCTTACTTGGAAAGAAAGAAAACAATTTCCAATTTATCTTTCCTATGCTTGATTGGGGCAAATATAGAAGGATGGGAATCCAAATTTATTAACAAATATATATACATACTCTGAATATGACTCTAGGCAATGGGATACAAGCTATTGACGAACAGAACCAGACTCTGGAAATGGATTATAAAGATTACATCTTCAGTAATCCCATAGTGGAAAGAATCACATGCTGATAGATGCATGTTTGAAAAAAGAAAAGTCAATAGAAAATTATGAATCAAAATACCTCTAGCATCCGCAAAATTAGAGTGGTAATGCATTTAGTGGCCTCAAGCATCTTGGAGACTTCATATGTGCTCTCTGAGGCTTTAAGAAAAAGGTCATCAAGATCTGTAAGCACCTTCAGGAGACTAACGCTGGGGCGCGTCGCAGGCACGATTTTCCCTTTCTTAGCATCCAGTGGTGGAGCTGACACTGCATGTTGGTGGTGTACATTGTTTCCCTGCTTCAGCTTCCTTGGCACCTTAGATGGCAGTGGCATCTCCAAAACCAGTTTTTTAGGCGTCACCTGATCATCGTTGCCACCAACCGCGTGGTGATTAGCCGGAACCGAAGCATCATTCCTTTCGGGTCGGACCTCCTCGGCTTGGGTCAGCGACGGCCCCTGCATGTTCTCGTCCGTGAAGAAGAAATAATCCCAAGGGTTCTTCGATTGTGCATTGGTGGCGGGGGAGGAGGAGGGCTGGGTTGAGGGGGAGGTGGCGGGGGAACCGGCGATGGGGAAGGGGATGGTGAGTTCACTGCGACTCCGGCAGGACGTCGTCGATGTTCGAGGCCGTTATCTACATCATCTTCCTCATCCTCTCTTCCTCTTCCTCCGCGTCGTCTTCGCCCTCGTCATCGTCCTCGCGAATAGACGCGTCCCGCTGCGCTTGGGAAGGAAACTTCTTGGGGAGGTCAGGCATGCTAACGGAACGCTGGAGCGGGGACGGGGAGAACTCCGGCAGCGGCGGCGGGGGAGGGAGGAGTGTGTCGATGGGCTGCTGAACAGCCTGGGCCACGACGGCAGAGCCAGACCCCAAACCCCCAGCGGCCACTCCGGCAGCAGCGGAGCAGGAGGCGCCCAGATCGTGGGCCTCGCCCTGTCCGAACTCGCTAAGGGCGGCGCCGGTGTTCTTAAGCGCGACGGCGTAGGAAGAATGGGCGGCGGCAAACGCGTTCCGCGACGCCACCGCCGCCTTCATCCACTGCCGCCGCTCCTTGCACCGCGTCACCGCCTCCTCGTTGTCCACCCGCGAATGCGCGCACCCCATCACGACGACGGCGAGGTCGATTATACGACCGCAGGTGACGGGACCAAAGCGGGAGCCAATATAGCGCAGTGAGCAAGAGAGAGCAGCGGGGTAGAACAGAAGATGTCCGGTAGGGTGTAAGCTTACCGCCTGCCTTTCCCTCTGCTTAAAAAGTGGAACCAAAAAGTGAAAAGATAAAGGACAACTTAATCGCAACCCACGTTTCCACCCACTCGTCTACGCCCTACACAATACGCGACCCGCCATCGAGAAACCAATTAATGAGAAGGTAAATAGTTGAAGGGGTGAAAGTAAAAGAAGGAGAGAGATGAGCCAAAGAGGCGGTGGCGGCGACCCCATTGGGGGGAGCCCAAGGAATAAAACGCCTTTTTTTGAACCAGTTTCAGCCTTGCTTTCGCCACGTGGATTCGGCCCGTTGGGCTGCTCACGTGACGAAGTCTTTACTTCACGTGAGTTTCTTGCGCCTTTGGTGTGAGTTTACTAAAAATGAAAAAACAGGTGGAGATAAAAAATATGAAATTATTAACTTGTATTTGAAAAAGACAAGACGTTTATTTTCATTGTATTAATATTTATAAAATTTATATTATGAGTTTCGAAATATGAAACTTAGGACTTATCAGTAAAAACTGAAGTAATAAATATAAAAATTAACAAATAATAATATTTTGTAGATAAAAGAGATAAAATATATATGAGAAACGGAAATATAATATAAATTTTAAATTAGGATATATAAGAACTCAGTGGCGATTTCACTAACGCTATGGCCGCCTCCATCGACATAACTAACGCTATGACCACCTCCATCGACACATCCAGCTAAAGGCGACGGCTCCCTTGCGCGGTGTGATGCGATCGTCGGCCATGGGAGTGAAAACGCGCAGCGATTGAAGAACTCAGTGGCGATTTCAACGATTTTATCCATCAACAGAGCGAGGAGTTCATCGCAAAGAAATTTAAGTACAAAGGTAAATCATGCTCTTACAATCTAATTGCTCTGATACCAATATCAGATTGAAAGCATGAAATCGATATTTGGATTACAAGTAAATAAGACTTACAGTGATCTCCTTCTTGTTCTTTTCCTTCTGAATGCCTGCTGTCACGAGAAAATCACCACGGACAAATCCCGATCTTTCACAAACCTAAACTCACTCTGCTTTGATGCTCCGATTCCTCTTCGTCTACCCCTTTTGGATTGCATTTGGACGCCATCTTTATAGGGAGAAGCAGACGTTTCATCTACCTCTATCAATGGAGGTATTCAATGCTCTGGCTAGTAACGCCAACGTTTCAAGATGAAGAGCAGTAACGCCAACGTTTCAAGATGAAGGCCAGTAACGCCTGTAACACCAACAATAATAACATTAAAATTAAAAAATAGTAGTTACGAGGGTAGTCAAAGAGAAGTGCACCCAAGTAAAGAATTTTGATAGTGGAAGGTGAAATATAAGAAAAAACAAAGGGAAAAAATGAATATTCTATAGAGTATTATATAGCCGTGAAAATGAGAAAATTTTAAAAAAATAAATATAATAGTAAGAAATGTAGCTAATGAATTAAGAATAAATTTTTGAATGTTTATATTGAAAAATTAAATATAAAAGAAGGGGAAAGAAATATTTATAAAATAACTAAAATAAAAGAGAAGGAATAATATACGAATATGATGTATTAAAAATGAATATAATAGACTAAACGAGAAGAAAATAACAAAAAAAATATCTAATGGTATCTTCATTAATTTTTAAAGATAACTTTTTAATAAAAATTTAGATAATTAATTTAACTTAGTTAATTTAAATAAGTCAAATAAATATAAAAAATATTATCATAAAATTTAAATTTTAAAAGTAAAATAAATTTTAAATGAGAAGTTAAATATTTTAGAAGTTGACTATGCTAAGCTAATTTGAGATGAGTTTCGATGTTTGATTAATATATTAATTGGTTGAGTGAAATATCAATAGATCAAGATTAATTGGATATTTAATCATCGATAAATATATTTGTTGGCTAAAGAGAATAGTCAAATAAATTAAGATTGATCAAATATTTAATATTGGAGATGTTCAAGTGAGTCATGACTAACTTGACACTAAATAGTCTGAAGTCCTAATATATTATAGTTGACTGAATAAAAGACATAAAATGAAAAGCTCAAATAAATCAAGGATATTATATGTTTGATAATCATAAAATCTCAACAAATAAGATTGACTAGACACGTAAGCTCTCAATAAATTATGATTGATCGAATACTAAATAATAAAAATCTTAATACATTGAAATAAGTCTCTAAGGGATTGACTGATGACTAGCGTATATAATGTTATCAGTTATTATCTTGAATTTTAGGAGTCAAAATTTGATAAAGTCAATGTATTCTTTCTCCTCACGTGCTAGTTATAATATTCAAACTAGTAATTTTTATGATTTACCTCCTTTATATTATTTCGAAATGAATTAATGGAGATAGCTAATTATGTTTTATCATCTGAGTATCTTGATGTCAATTAGATATCAAAGAATATGAGATTTTAATGTGAATTTACTTTTTGAATGCCAAGTGTCTAATTTGTCGTCCATTTAATTTTACTGTATCGATAAATATCTATTTCATCGCGCCGCTGCGTTAGTTACATCCAACCGTTAAATTTGAAGCTGAATCAAATGAAACTCTAACCTGATCGAAACTAAACCAGACAAACCCAGTGGCAACATCGTAAATCACATCAACGACGGAGCTAAATTTGAAGAAGCAACGAGCTAGGGTTTGCCACCATATTAACTCGTCTTTGAAGGAATTAGTTCTTCGAGCGTTGTTTACCAGTCCGGCGTGGGGGTGCGTTACGATCGATGGTGAAGTTTAGGGTAATCTGACGCCATTCATCTTGTTCAGTTGATCGCACTCATTTCTTTTGTAAACTGTGCAACTATCTACCAGATCTATTTCATTCTAGATTGTTTGATTTGAATGTTTTCTCTAACATCCTAGTTTGGTTTTTCGGTAATCGTTCAAATAATCGGATTCCGACATGGCCTTTCCTAAACAAATTTTTAGTTTTTTCGTGATTTGTTTTTCTGCTTTAATTCGTCCATATTTGGCGATGCTGGCAGTTTCATCGGTACCAGGTGGTGGGTCGAGGCCTACCGACCGATGCGGAGCCGCACCCAAAGATCTACCGTATGAAGCTATGGGCTACCAATGACGTCCGAGCCAAATCCAAGTTCTGGTAATGTCTCTCTGATTTTTCTTCTGTTTGTCTCCTTTTTCTAGCTTTTTCCTCGTTATTATTAAAAAAATTGACCTTTCATGGAAAATTGTTAATTCCAGGTACTTCTTAAGGAAGCTGAAGAAGGTGAAGAAGAGCAATGGTCAAGTTCTTGCTATCAACGAGGTCTATTCGCTTGCCTGTTTTTACATTTTTTGCTTAAAGCGTGTGTTAAGTGACGTGGCCCCTGTTTGTGTCCTCCATTTATCATTCAAATGAATCCTCTTTGTTTTCTTGTTACTATTTTGTTGACATGACTAATGAGCCCAGTTGTAAAGAATTGTCATTTAAGTAAAATGAGCTAACCAAGTGAATGATTATGCCATCACACGGTTGTTAGGTATCTTACAGAGGTACATATATTCTTGATGAAGCAAGTTGGCAAGGAAATTTGATTTCTTCAAGAGTGCTACATTTTATTTTGTTAATGTGCTTCATAACCAGAACCTGAGTTATAGGTATATATTAATGCAAAATTTGATCCGCACTAAAATTGTTTCTTTATTTTTTTTTTGAAGAATTTGGAAAATAAATAAAATAAATAAATATTAAATCTGGAGGAATATGCTGCATTTGATTCAACTTAGAACTCGGATGCAGTTTGGAATTCAAGCATCTTCTTTCACTTTCTTGATAGCTTACTTTTCAGGCTGTGACATGAGTTTTCTTCTTGACTATTGCGTTTGGTTGACAAGCACCTGCCTCTCTGTAGAATCAGTCTCTGCTGGTCTTCAGTTGTTCACTTCATTGAATTCTTTGTGAAATTATGGTTTTCCTTCAATTTGAAACTTTCTTTTCTGCTTTTATAAAACTTCCAAAGTTCTGTCATCAAGCTTAATGTTTCTCTCTGGTTGATGAAGTCTTTCTTAATCTCATCCTAGTTTTTCTTGTCTTTCTTAATCTCGCCCGAAGTTTCTTTCTATTCCTCTTTGTCTATGTAAATTCACTTTGAAATGATTTTTGTGGATCTTTAGTGCTGGTGAGAATTTTGTGAATTGAGTAGTGGGATTGTTGAGCTTCAACTCCTTTTCTGTGTTGGAAGTTCGATTGGGTAGGCATCCACTTGTCCATAGTTGTTGAGGCACTGTATTTTGGGATAACTGCTTCTCTCTAGAATATTGAATTGTAGCTCTTTTTTTTCTTTCTATTCTTTATGTACATATTACACTGATCCATAGCATGTTGCTAAACTTTATTTCTTATTCCATTGGTTGCTTACTATTGCTAACAATTAGCAACCTGACCACTCCACTTCTTAAATTATTTTTGGTTGTCAGCTTGGCCACTCCAGCTTCTTAAATTATTTTTGGTTCTGACATTGATTATTCATCTGGAAACAACCTCTTACTAAGTAGGGTAAAGCTGCGTACAACATACCCTTCCCTGGGACCCTATGGCAGGAGTTTCGTGCACCAAGTTGCCTTTTTTATTATTATTATTATTGATTATTCATACTCGCATGATACTTTTAAGTGTTTTTTTTTCAAGATGTTTTTAGGCTTTTCTTATGCTTTGATATTTCTACATTCGGGTTTGTCCCATTGCAAGTAAGGCTTCTTAATGTAGTCTATGAGTCTCCTTATTTAGCCATTTGTTTCTTTAGACTTTGAAGCTATACTAAGATTTTGGTCCTTCGGTCTCTCCCATTGTAAGCTTGTTGCATCTGTTTGCATCATCTCAGTCTAATTAATCCATCTGGCTGTATGAGGTTTTGCAGTGGGCTTTATTATTTACATTTTCTGATGGATATATTGAATGTGTTAGTTAGCGACGTTGCCAGCCTGCTTCCTATGGCTAACATTTATTGTTGGCTTGATTATATTTTCTTTCTGTTTATAGAATGGGTCAGAAGGTGCTTGCTTCGACGAGGATCCCTTATAGTGGAGCAGATTTGCTGACTGTGCCACACCATTCTAATTTTATAATTTCTCTAGAAAAATCTGTTTATTGCCACAACTACCAAATCTTGCGTGTTCTTTTGCATCCTAGTTGATTTTTCTTGGAGTCTGAACATTTTGGTTAGTTGCCAAATTGAATTCCAGATACGTTTAGTTCTTCAACTGTTTGGTTAAATCTATTACAAAATTGAACCAACTTGTAATTAGCTGCATATGATTTTTGGTTTATGATCTCTAAACTTAATCAGAGCTGCTGTTTTGGTAGATCTTCGAGAGGAAACCAACAAAGATCAAGAACTACGGTATCTGGCTGCGTTACCAGAGCAGAACAGGTTACCATAACATGTACAAGGAGTACAGGGATATTACGCTGAATGGTGCTGTTGAGCAGATGTACGATGAAATGGCATCCCGTCACCGTGTTAGATACCATGGTATCCAGATCATCAAGACAGCTACTATCCCCTCCAAGCTCTGCAAGCGCGAAAGCACCAAGCAATTCCATGACTCAAAAATCAAATTCCCTCTCGTCTTCAAGAAAGTCAGGCCGCCCACCAGAAAGTTGAAGACCACTTTCAAGGCCTCTCGCCCGAATCTGTTTACATAGACAAGGGTAAGTGAAGCAATCACCGGCAGCATGATTTTATCAATGAACCATTTTAGCTTCGTCATGGAATTGTTACTTTCAGATCAGTCAAAACACGTTTCAATTCGTAGTTTGGAGGATATCTCATTTTGATCAAGCCGTTCATTGCTGATTTTCTTTTCTCTACAGTTAATAGTGCTAAAATTTACTTGGCGGCTTCTCATTTCCATTGAACTCTAATGCTATTTTATTTCATCTGTTCATCTATCTCTCTCAAAATAGTTTGACTTATTTATTGTAAGTTTTGACCAAGTTTGAGTAGTCATCGGGAAGCTTTCCGTTGGCTTTCGGTACTTTGCTTGAAAAAGTTGAAGGAAAAGAACATGAGTGATGATTTTGCTTTCAAAATTTGTGGTGAAATTATGTTAGTCAAAAAATTGGATAGAAGTAAATGCGTTCACATGTTGTATTTTTTTTTAATAATGTTTGTAATCTTACTGCCGTTATGGAAAAAAAATAATGAATCAGACAACAGATAAATTAAATCTGAAGTGATTGATCTGGTTTCATGAAAGTTTTTCATCGGTCACCAGGATAAATCGGGAAGCGTTTGCGGTGGGCAGTTTAGAAGCCTAGCGTCCCAGGGTTTGCATCTCATTTGGAGAATTTTTTTTTGCAAAATATGCTGTAACTACGGATTGAATCGTGGATGTTTGAATTAACGACTAATTATCCTATTATTGTACCATTACTCCAGGAGCGCTCTTGCCCTTATTTGTCAAGGGATGATAATGAGTCCTATTTCATATTCTTCTTTTTCCTTCCTCATTTATTATACTCATCTCCTCAATTATTACTCATCTCCACCTCAATTATTATTCAACTTTCATCCCTATATTTATCGAATGATTGGACATTTATATTCTATTCAAATATTCGATTATCATTTATAATTGTATTTTTTTATAATTTGAATTATTTTGATGGAGTTATGGATATTTATCAAATTTTTTTAAAAAAGGAAAAAATTAGCAAACTAATATTAAATATTAAAATAATATATTCCAAAATCATTATCTTATAAAAAATATATATGTATAATATTATAATCTCTTTTTTGCCCTTTTCAAAACACACCACATATTTAGGATATATGGATTGATTTTAATATTGGTATAGGTATAGAATCCATATGTCACATATTTATTATATTAATATATCTCTTTTATTAACACATATTTATATTTATTTTAATATTAATATTTATTATTTGTGTGTCTCACTATATATATATATTTATTTATTTTTATTTTATATTAAATAAATAAAAAAATTTCAATTATATTTTTTTATTAACTGTTTTCAACACTGATGAGTGTGAATGTTATAATACTCATTCACAATGATATGGATGTTTTTACATCAATATCAATTAGGATGTTTTTACCATTGACTATGTTATTACAATTATTATTAACCAAGTTATCAAAATAAGGATTTGGATGAATTATTTTATAAGTAAATTATTGTAAATTAATTTATTTAATGAATACAAAATAATATATAAAAAAATTATTTGAGGGTTGAAGAAAATTATGGGATTAAATGCTTTGATCAGTTTAATTAGATAAACAACACGAGTTTATATGGAACTAATATTAGGATTTTTAAGATCCACAGAATTGAATTGAATTGAATACCGTATAAGGAAAATTAAATTGATTAAATTTAGTTTTTAATTAAGCTTGATTGAGATTTTGACCATTGGTCAATGATTAATGAAAAATAATGATAATTAATAAAGCATTGAACGTGTGTTGACTGCTGACGGCGCATGCAAAAAATGGTAGAGTCATGCGAGGCTTGCACAACGCCAAATGACACTATGGAAACGCAATTAACGAATGAAGTTTTTAGTAATGATCGATTGATGTAATAATGTTGAACGGATATATGGACTCTAAGGGCTTCTGATTTGCTCCCGAGAGTAAGGAGTCATTATTAGGTTCTTCGATAATTTATATAGAATTTGAAACTCAGCTAGCATATTATTGAGAAATGAAAATTTTTTCTCTTAATGCATAATAGATCTAAAAATATTAATTATCATGATGAACCTTTATATGTACTTTCCGATTTACTCACCTCAAGTTCGACGTTGTCTAATCTGATTAATCATTTTTTCGTGAGTGCTTTCGATTTATTTAAGGATTGATGGAAAATTTTTATAAAGCTAGGTCAGTGATTAGTCACTATGAATTATATATTTATTGCCATCTAAAAAAATAGAAGAAATTTTTGGATGAGTTAATAGATGAATTTTTCTTAATGAGCGATTAATAGATGGATTTTTCTTAATGAGCGGTTAATCTAAGAACGTTGGATTGATAAATCGTCCACTGTGAGTACTTCTTAATTTACTTTGGTGGCCATTTGAAAACTTTTATGAGGCCGATCACCTCCATAATTAATTGAGGTAAACTAGATATTTAATGTCAACTAAAAAAAAGAATAGAAGAAAGTTGTGTTACGATTGAAAAAATTTAGATATCTCTACAATGATATGATATTAACCAATTTGTGCCTAAGCTCTCAAGGTTTTATTTTTGAGTTTTACCCAAAAAGCCTCGTATTAATGAAAATATCTTTCCCTTATAAGCCTATGATCTTTTCTATATATTTTTAGCGTGGGACTTTGTTTGCAACCGTGCAACCCAACAATCTTCTCTCAAACGAAAGACCACAGAGCCCCAGGATTAGTCGGATCGTAAGAATTGAATATCTTATTATAACAAAAAAAAAGAAGAAGAATGTTACCTCCGGGGCTATGATAGTGGCAAAGGTAATAACGTTCACCTCAGGCACCCCTCATAGCTCATCCCTAGATTATATAAAGGGAGATAAATCATAGGTGACTACTAGCCCGAACAGTGACTAGCACATGGGAGAGGGTAGGAACCTGACTACTAGCCATAAATTGACCTCATACCTTATGATAACAACACCCCATGCATACCTCCGGGGCTATGATGCGATAATAAAAGGTAGGATGAGCTCCCTAGGCAATGAGAAATCAAATCTCACTGCACATTATACTTGGAGAGTTTGAAAAACTTGTGGCATTGGGTTGTTTGCTAGGACTCATCTGCTTCCTGATTTATTCTGGTGGTTGATGGAAAACTTCTATTGATCGGATTGATCACTTCTAGAATTAATCAGATCGTAAAAATTGGATACCTAGATTATCAAAAAAAAAATGGCCTGAGGCTACAGTACGATGATAAAAGATGGGATGACCTGCCTAGGTAATAAGGGTTCAAATCTCACCCAGAGTACAATACAACTCAAGAGTTTGAAAATTTTACGATGCTAGCATAAGACTCATCTAAACTTCCTGATTTATTTATTATGATGGAAAATAAAAAACTAAAAAAAACAATAGAAGAAAGTTGTCCGTAACTCTGGACCTTTAGATTAATCGATTCCAAAATTACACATCTGGATTAAAAATAAAAAATAAAAACAGAACTGAAAGTTTTATCTTCTCTTTTTTAAATGAAAAAAAAATCCATTTACGTTTGTTACATTATCTTTCCATCACTATATGCAGGCCCTTATATCCTTTTTTTTAAATCGGTTATCTCTCAAGTGATCACCTTCTCTGGTTTTGAGTTTCTCCTTCCTTTCCTCCTAGAGTTTTAAGGCGCTGAAAATTCAAAGAGGATTCAATATTTGAAGTGCTGCAATTTTAATTTAAAAATTATTATATCATAAAGATTGTGATTGTCAACAAATTATAAGCATTTAAGTGAGGCAATATTATCTCAATAAATTAAAGTGTAAATTTAAGTGAGGCATTTAAGTGTAAATTATCCATATGAGTATCTTGATGACTGATTAAAAAAGTCATTCCTGATAACCATCCAAAAGAAGTGAGTCCATTAGTTGAAAGGGATGTCCAGGTGATCAACTACACATCCATGATGACTAAAATCAATAGATGTGTCAACTACCCGAGGGGTAAATCTATCTAAAGTGATACTTAGACCACTTGAAAGGTGCCTTGACTATCAACAGACGTATGCCAACCTAAATGTGTATGTATATCCTAAGGGGTGATCGTCGATAATTTTAGAGATATGATCCATGTCATCACACTGAAAATCTTATCATATCAATGAGCCTCCGACAAGATGATGAGCTTCAGAGCTTGCCATTTGCTTTGTGTAAAACTATGTTGATATGCATTTTATGGAACAACTTTAAGATGATATTGTTGGATCTAATGGCTAAATTAGACGGGTTGTATAACTATTAAACATCCCCATGTGTGATTCTATAAGACTGTTCTTGATTAGTAAGGTCACAAGCAAAACATGAGTAGTGGAACACACAATATAAAATAATCACATTTATCATGATCATAAATACATTTATTTAACGTTGTTTGATAACCCCCAAGCTTCTCCTCCATGGTCTATGATCTATCAGTGAATCACTCTCGAAAAGTCACTCTACTTTCTCCTTCTCAGTCAACCATCGGAGGTAGAAAATACAAGGATTCTAATCTGCCAACCTTTTATAGCATTCAAAATCTTGTTGCAAGATTGTTTGCCGCGCAATACTTGAATATTGCTTCTTCGTGAGTCGACTGGCCTATAGTGTAGCAATGACCTTATTTTTCTTGATTTTCATGTGGGTCATGGATTGATTGGAAACTTGCCAACAATCGACTAATACAATTAGTCGACCGTTCAATCGACTCAACGATGAACAGAACAATTCTGTTATTGGCTTCTTAGACATAGCCCACTAGAATTCAATATCAACCAACAACTGTAAACCGCAAACCCAATTTACTACAACTTGAAATATTGGCAGTCGACTATATGTTTCATCAGTTAACTTAGCTATCAGTCAATTAAATTTCATCACTAGTCAACTAACCATCCATCATACTGGAAGCCATGTGAGATATTGGTTTCTAGCCATCAACAATCGATTACTAATCTTGTCAACGATCAATTATAAGGTCGAGTCTTTCTAAATTGTGTTTTATCTTCATTTCCCATGGGTACATCTCACTTAACAGATGTTGGAGGAAAATTCGGAAAATTTACAATAAATTGAAATTACAATAATAATTTCAACTTATCTGTTGAGTGGCCCGAGCTGTTTTTTCTCAAACTGCAGTCTCCCGAGCTAAATTCCCGAGCTCCAGATCAGGTGTCCCGAGCTCCCGAGCCGGTGTCACAAGCTCCCGACCAGAGTCTCCCGAGCTCTCGATCAATGTCTCCCGACCCGAGCAGTGTCTCACGAGCTCTCGAGCCGAGCTCTTGAGCAGTATCTCCCGAGCTCCCAAGCCAAGTTCCCGAGTTTCTGAGCAGTAGTCGGGCATCTCCCGACTGACCAGGAATATGCTGAGGCCTGCGCAGCGCAGTTTCCTTGAAACAGATTTATCCTCCTCCGACGGTGCTTCGAGACTCAGATGGACTTCTGTCTCTCAGGATACAACAACCGAACCACGGGCAC
Organism: Boesenbergia rotunda; assembly: GCA_024364735.1. Taxonomy (NCBI): domain Eukaryota; kingdom Viridiplantae; phylum Streptophyta; class Magnoliopsida; order Zingiberales; family Zingiberaceae; genus Boesenbergia; species Boesenbergia rotunda. The sequence continues at coordinate 390,401 of JAGFNQ010004921.1, forward strand.
TACGGAGCACTTGTTGCTCGTGGTGAACTGAGGAAGTACCTGAACAGTATCAAGGAGGTCGGGAACGAGGTGAAAGTGGAAGAGAATCTCTTTTCCTCTGTGTATTTTGTTCTCAGTCACATCCCCTTTCTATAGGCTCATACCCCCGTAATAATAAATGACGAATTAATCGTCATTTACTGCCAATTACCTGACCAGACCCAAACGCCTGGGGGGTTATTGATTTTGCATTAATCAAAATTTAATGCATCCTGGACAAATTTTGCCTCGACCGGTCGGACATTCGACGCACGTAGGTCGTGCATGTTAATCTAAGCATGAAATTCTGAACGAATCTACATATTGAAAAACGGTAAACACTTACAGTGGATTCAACGCGTCCTTCGTTGTTCTTCGTGCTTGTCGTCGGAAGAACGATCACGAGTCGGAAAGCTCTTCCCCTCTCGGTATCACGAACCAAATCCCTCGAACTATGGACGATCTCCTCTTCTTCAGAGTATTTCACTTGCCTTTCTCTCTTGCACCACACCCTTCTTGCACTTGAATGAAGCCCCTTACCCTCTCCTTATATACGAGAGGATAGGGGGTAGAAGTAGTGGAGAGGGAGGGGGCAACAAGCCCACCTCCCTGCAGCGTGTGTAGTTACTGCACACGCTGCAGCGTGTGCAATAACTGCACACGCTGTCCACTACTTACATCTCCCACTCATACAAGTCAAGTCACATAGACAATACAAGAATCAGGTCACAAAGACCATATAGTCACATAGACTAACGCAAGAATCAGGTCACAAAGCTCATATAGTCACATAGACTAATAGATCATCCAATTCATACTTTAGGGAAAATGATTCGTGCGACAGCAAGCATACTGAGCAATCATTGCTAAGAAAATTGTAACACTTAACTTAGCTGCTCTCTGAGCGATCAATACCAAGAAAGTTATTACACTTTTCTTAGTCGCTCTATCACATGAATCATAGACATCAATCACTTGCTTTTACCCCAGACTAAATCATTTACATCAATATGAACATCTCTAATCCCTCGTAATGACTATTAAGTCAAGAGCATGTTCAGAGTTTCCATTCAATACAATTATTCACAATCACATTTTAAGTACTCAACAAAAAAATGTAATTGGTCGACCAGTGAATAAGTGTCTTGATGTAAATCTCTCTTAGTCTTCCTATTTAGCTTGAATCTATTCATTTTAATCAGTTGCTTTTCTAGTTATGCTCCATAGACCGAATCATCATAGCCAATAGGATACATGCTAAGGTAGCAGACACTGATTAAAATTTCAAGCAGACAGCTAAATAGTCACATAGAGTAAATCTGAGATTAACTTATAATCTCAAGGGTCTCACATAGTAGAGAAGCAGGGATCCATTCTCCTACTACCCTTATTGTCGCTATAGCACATGTGGTATGAATCACATGCTACAATGTTTTTCTCTTTTAACAAAAAGAGTGCATGTTTTCTCAAAATTAACATCGTACAGATTTGATCTAGACATACCTAATGTCTAATCCTGAATTCAACTTATGAATTCCTATCTGAATATAAGCAGATTCAGTAAATGGTGGGTTCATTTACTCCGATCATTACATAAATGATCTCATCTTGATACAAAATCAAGGCGACTCCAACTTATGAGTATGTCTCTATTTATAGCTACATAAGCTATCCCATAAGTAATAGTCTTACCTCTATTTATACTCAACAAATAGAGATGATTGTCCATGTGAGTGGACCAATCTCAACCTGCCAACATGCTTATCGAGACTTTATCCAAAATGTAACACCAATATACACTGAATAAATCATGGCACTTTCATATATTTGATTGTTTTACAATGTGTTACATTTTACGAAGTCCCAAAGACTTCACAAAACCAAGAAATGAGTCTTTAGTCAATGACTTAGTAAAAGGATCAGCAAGCATAGCACGGGTAGGAATATACTCAAGGACTACCTTTCTTTTGTCCACAATATCTCTTACATAATTATACTTAATTTCTATATGCTTGCCTTTACTGTGATATTTGGGATCCTTGGAAAAAGCTATTGCAGCTTGATTGTCACAATACAATGTAACGGGACTCCCACTATCCTCAACAATCTTCAAATGCTTCAGGAACCTTCTTAACCAGACAGCTTCTTGTACAGCCGCTGCACAAGCCACATATTCGGCTTCCATTGTTGACAGTGCTACACAAGCATGTTTCTTGCTATTCCATGAGATGGCGCCACCATTCAGCAAGAATACATAACCCGATGTGGATTTTCTGTCATCAAGGTCTCCTGCCCAATCTGCATCTGTGTAGCCTTTCAGGCTCAACTTTGATCCTTGGAAGCAGAGACAATAATCTGCCGTCCCTTTGAGATATCTGAATATTCTCTTCACCGCCTTCCAGTGTCTCGATCCTGGGTTTGACTGGAAACGGCTAACTAAGCCAACAACATAGCTGATATCAGGACGTGTACACAACATAGTATACATTAAGCTACCAATGGCACTGACATATGGTTTTTTCTTCATTTCGGCTATTTCATCAGGAGTCTTGGGATACATACTTTTGCTCAGAATAGTACCTCTCGCTATAGGAGTTTGTTCAATGTTGCAGTTTGACATATTGAAGTGTTGTAACATCTTAGTAATATAAGCTTATTGAGACAAACCCAAAAATCTTTTTGATCGATCTCTAATGATCTTTACACCTAAGATGTACTCAGCTTCTCCCATATCTATTATGTCAAATTGTGATGAAAGCCACGATTTGATTTCTATCACAAACTGTATGTCATTTCCAGCTATTAGCATATCATCAACATATAACGATAATATGACAATCTTTCCTTTATCCTCCTTGAGATATACACAATGATCCTCATTGATCATTTTGAAACCATAAGATAAAATGACTTCATTGAATCTTATGTTCCATTGTCTCGACGCTTGCTTTAGCCCATATATAGACTTTTTAAGTCTACATACTTTATCCTCTTGGCCATCAGCAATATAACCTTCTGGTTGCGCCATATAGATTTCCTCGTCAAGATTACCATTAAGGAAAGTCGTTTTTACATCCATCTGATGTAATTCCAAGTCATAATGTGCTACTATAGCTAAAATGACACGTATTGACACAAACTTCACAACAGGGGAAAATGTCTCTTCAAAATCAATACTCTCCATTTGGGTATATACTTTTGCAACCAGACGAGCTTTGTATCTATTAATCGATCCATCTGTCTTCCTCTTGATTTTGAGAATCCATTTATTCCCAATAGCCCTTCGGCCCGGAGGAAGATCGACAAAATCCCAAACCTGATTTTTTCTCATAGACTCCATTTCTTCATCCATTGCAATTCTCCATTTTTCTCTAACTGAGCATCTCAATGCTTCCTCAACCGTTCGAGGTTCCTCATCGTCAATAGAGAGAATCATTAATGCCTCATTCTCAATGTCAAACCTTCTTTTAGGAATAATCTTGCGATTACTCCTCCGCAGGTCTGACTGTTGAGAAACTGAAACTGATTCATTCATTGGCAAATCACTCCCACTGGGTAGACTAGATTCAGGGTTCTCCTGTGATTCCTGATTTGTTGATAAAGGAACAATATCCTCCTCCTCTATAGCAAATAGAGGAATCGATTTATCAACTTCACCTCTTGTTGGGAACTCAGTTTCAAGAAAAATCGCATCTCTAGACTCTATTTCAGAGATGGTTCCATCTTGCTGCTCACCAATAAAAACATAACCCTTAGAAGTATCAGAATACCTTATAAAGATACACTTTTTACCCCTTGGTCCTAGTTTTCCATATTTGTGAGTCTTATCATGAACGTAGGCAGCTGACCCCCAAGGTCTCAGATTACTCAAATCTGGTTTTCTGCCTGTCCAACGTTCATATGGTGTAGATGGAATAGACTTAGAAGGCACTCGGTTAAGTATATAGGTAGCAGCTAATAATGCATCTCCCCAATAGGAAATAGGTAAATTAGCTTGAGCCATCATAGACCTAACCATATCTAGAAGAGTTCTATTTCTTCTTTCAGCAACCCATTTTGCTGTGGAGTTCCAGGGATCGTTAGCTGTCTAATAATCCCTTTTTCGTAACATATTGTCTTAAACTGATCAGACAAATATTCACCTCCACGGTCAGTGCGTAAGGTTTTAACCTTACGATCCTATTGATTCTCAACTTCGTTCAAATAACGTTTGAAGCATTCTAATACTTCATATTTATGAGAAATCAAATACACATGATCGAAACGTGTGAAGTCATCAATAAATGTAACGAAATAGGAACCTCCATGTCTAGCCTTCACATTCATTGGACCACATACATCCGAATGAATTAATTGCAATGGTGAATCAGCTCTAATAGCCTTACCAAATGGTTTCCTTGTTGCTTTTCCAGCAAGACAATGCTCATATATGGACAGGTTAATCTTAGCATGAGTGCCCAATAGACCCTCCTTAGCTAATCTATTCATTCGTTCTTGTTCGATATGTCCTAGTCTAGCATGCCAAACTTCCTCATTAATATTAGCATCACTAGTAAGAGCAATATTTGAAAAACAGCTATTAATTCTGTAATTAATATCTTATTCTACATCAAGAATCATGAAACCATTCGTTACATAACCACATCCAATTAACACGGAGTTAATACGAAGTTTCACACAACGACTGAAAAAATTTATGCAATAACCCAAATCAAGAAGACTAGTTACAGAAACTAGATTCCGTCGAATTTCAGGAGCATAAAGGACATCATGAAGAAACAGGGTATGTCCACCACGTAGGTTGAGCTTGCAAGTGCCAATTTCTTTGACTTCAATTCTTGCATTGTTTCCCACATATATCCACTTATTGCCAGCTGGTACTCGACGGTACTCCACGTATGTAGCTCGATCACGAGCTACATGGTTCGTTGCTCCTGAATCTATAATCCACAAAGGATAAGAATCAGCTAACACTGAACTAGCAACATAATGCTCGTGAATAGAAAATGAATATGGATCTACCTTTTTCGGCTCAGTACATTCCCGAGCAAAGTGGCCTTTCTTGCCACAGTTATAGCAAGTCAATTTGCTCTTAGGTTTCTGTCCATACTTCTTTCCTTTAACATTCTTCTTGATTGGGTTTTGCCCAGTAGCAGCAGCTTCTTTCCCTTTTCCCTTTCCCTTTCCTTTCTTGAACCATCTTTTCTTATTCTTGGGTCCAGAGCCTTCAGCTACAAAAGCTTGTCCAGAAATCCTTGCGGATTCTATTCGCTCCGCCTCCAATTCAACATGGCATGATACATCAATGAAAGTCTTTATACTTTCACTATGTGTACGGTTCTGTTTCATTGATTCCCAAGAATCAGGAAGGGAACGAATAACTGCTTGAACCTGTTGTTCATCAGTCAACTCATGACCAGCAGTTTTCAGCTCTCGAATCATATTCCCCATTTCCCTCAGATGTTGGGTCATGGAGATATTCGGGCGTTTCTTACAGCTGTCAAACTTGATTGTCAGCTGACGAAGCTTGCTTAAACTAACTCCACTATATTTATCTCTCAGGGCAACCCAGATAGTATGTGCCGATAGTAATGGCTCATACTCATATACCAGGTCATCTACCATTGAACTAATCAAAATACCCTTAGCAGTGGAGTCCTTTTTCTTCCATGCCTTATAGGCATCAAGATCACGTCTATGCTGAGCTGTAGAACCATCTGCAGGTTCTACCATAAATTGATTAACAGCTTCTAGAACTTCTTGTTCCTCAAGTACATACTGTATCTTAAGGTGTCATATTTTGTAGTTGTCCCCATTTAATTTTTCTCCTTTGTTGAGTTCAGCTATTATGTTCTTCGTTGCCATGATCTAACATAAATAAATGTATTATTTAGTCATTCAGTGTAACTCATATGCATGTAATTAACAACTAACTCATTGTAAATTAGAGTTGGTTTACAAAATCAAGTGGTAACTACGTTCCCACTCATCCTCCGTATATCCAATCTAATAAACATTTATTAGTTATTTTACATACATCCCATCATATGAACTTATCATAAATGAACTTATCATTCAAATGAAATGAACTAATCATTAAGAAGTTTTGTTAACACATAACATAACCTTTTGAAAAACTGTTCGTACAAAACGACAGTTACTACTACATGACTAAAAAAAACTGAGCAAATACTGTTTGTACATAACAACAGTAACTAAGACAAACTCTAATAAACTAGATAAGTTAGAACTACTCCTACTAAGACAAACACTAGCGCAGTGGTATACTTCATCCCTTTCATTCCAGACTTGACCTGAAGTAAGTCAACTTCAGGATCTTCCACAGATTCTAAAGGATCTTCTTCTAGATCCTCCTCAATTTCTTCAATTGGATCCAACTCGAATTCCTCAGGATCTTCCTTGAATTCTACTGGATCCTCTTCCAGTTCGTCCTCAGAGTCTTCCAGATCTTCTTCCAAAAAATTTAGGCGAAGTAGTTCTGTACACAGCTCGGTATATGAAATACGCCCCTCAAAGCATCCCCAGATACATCTTGCAGCTGTTCCACCACGCCTCGGTAATGAACGAATCAATGCCCCGATCCGATAGTTATCTAGGACTGGAAACTCTTCCTGTTCGAGTTTCCAGAATAGACGATCAAGCCTTCCCATATGCCCTTGGATGCCTAGATGTGGGCGGTAGTCAATCTCCTCTATCTGTTCCCTCAAATGATTCCGTCGCACATCTCGACGAGTCATTGTGGTAATAAATCTCGGCATCTGGAATTGAAATACACAATGTCAGTACAAAACCGACAAACCAGTAACAAAACTGGTTCAATTCAATTCACAATTATGTATAAACCCACAAAGTCATAAACAGATAAGAAAAACAAATTTTCTTGATTTGGGAGCTCTATTGACTAACACCTTTGGCCGATCGATTGGGAAATCAAATCCTTAGTCTGGGTCCATTATCCTCATTAGAACTAATCTAATCGAACAGGGATGACTTATCTTTGTCGTTTGCTCACTTAATTTAAAGTCAAATCTATTGTTCGAACCAAACAAAATGGTTCTGGTTTGTATTAAACTGATCTGATTAACTAGTGGTTTGAACTAGATCCTGATTTTATTGGATCAATATGGTCTAGTCAAACCAACTAATGGTTCGAACTAGACATAAACAGAGTTGGTTCAAGTTGGTCTGATTAAATTAACTAATAATTTAAATTCCAGTTGAAATGAATCAACTTAATCGGATTTAATTAATTCTAACTAAAATCCAATCCATTTAATCAAATTTTGGTCTAGTTTCAATAACCAATAGCTAAATTTTAATACAAATTCAACCAGGCAATTAATTAAAGCACAAAGCTAATTAATTTAATAAAAAATGTAATTTTTTTTAATCAACAGATTAAATTTGCTAATTTAATAGAAGAAAAAAAATGCAAATATATATATATATATATATATATATATATTCATTGGATTAAGTTTGCATGAAAAAATTTCTTTTTTTTTTCGAGTTTGCTACTGCTTCGGCCGGTCATCCTTTTTTTTCGTTTTATTTTTTTTCCGAGTTTGCTTCCGCCGCCTGCATTTTTTTTTTCGGCCGTCCAAAGTTTTCACCGCGACGAACGCGGTTAATCGGTAGTGTGCAACACGACCGAGTGGGATCGTCGGTTCGCAACGCTAACAATTATTTTACCGACTCGAAAAAAAAAATCTGCCGACACAAAGTCGACCGACTCGAAAAAAAAATCTGCCGACACAAAGTCGCGATTTTCCGGCGAAGCAATTTCATGCTATTTAGAACAAATCTAAGCTCTGATACCATTGTTAATCTAAGCATGAAATTCTGAACGAATCTACATATTGAAAAACGGTAAACACTTACAGTGGATTCAGCGCGTCCTTCGTTGTTCTTCGTGCTTGTCGTCGGAAGAACGATCACGAGTCGGAAAGCTCTTCCCCTCTCGGTATCACGAACCAAATCCCTCGAACTATGGACGATCTCCTCTTCTTCAGAGTATTTCACTTGCCTTTCTCTCTTGCACCACACCCTTCTTGCACTTGAATGAAACCCCTTACCCTCTCCTTATATAGGAGAGGATAGGGGGTAGAAGTAGTGGAGAGGGAGGGGGCAACAAGCCCACCTCCCTGCAGCGTGTGCAGTTACTGCACACGCTGCAGCGTGTACAATAACTGCACACGCTGTCCACTACTTACAGTGCACGCACACGAGTTCACTTGGTTTAGAAATACAATCCAACTTATGGATTTGAGATTTATTGTATGGACACAAATGTACAGGTTTGTAGCAAATCGAGATATTTGGTAGTTAATATTTGATTTTTAATTCTTATTAGATTAAGAAACATGATTATAACTTATTTTGAGTGTGTAGAAAGAAGTCTTACAACACTTGCAGAAATATGACAAATATAGGCAGATACACAAAACAGATTATGGTGCTTTCCTTGCAAAGTTGACATCCACAACGAGGAGCAAACTACAGGAACTAAATGAAGATCTATTTAGAAAATGTGGATATATCATTTTCCCAATTAATGATAGATGACATTGGTATTTATTGGTTTTTAATCCATCTGAAGGGAAATTCAGATTGTGGAATTCAAACCTTGATTCATTTGCATTTGGGGATGCTAAAGTTTATGTGAGTTTGACAATATTCTACTACAATATGTCTTAAGTGTTGGGGCAATCGACCCTGAGATGATCTGGAGGATCATGATATTTTAATGTGTGGGCAACATGGTTAAGTTAAGATTTGTGTTGTTCTCACATGTGTACATGAGTGTGCAGGTGTACAGGTACACGTGGACTTAGTTGACGTCTTCAGGTGAATGATGACATGGAGGCAAGCTGGAGGCTTGCGTGCGAATCCGAGGGACCATTGGATAGCAGAGATGATGAGCCGAGGGACGCGGACTTCGAGGCGTACGTGAAGGGTGGCATGGAGGCAAGCTGGAGGCTTGCGTGCGCATCCGAGGGACGAGGGCCGAAGATGAAGAGGGCGTGAAGGCAACAGTCAAGACTGCTGGTGGAGAGTAAACTAGGTTGAGAGAGGTTGAGTATGAGTGCTTGTACTCAGGATTAAGCCGGGAGGGTTTGAGTGCGAGAGAGACTTGTACTTGGGAGTGAAACCCTAGGCTTAAGTGTATACCAGTCGACTGGCCCAGGGGCAGTCGACTGGCATAGGCTGGCAGAATTCGAACGTTATGGTGTAACGGTCGAATCTGAGTGGGACAAGTTGACTGCCATTTGGGCAGTCGACTGGTAGCGGCTGTTTCAGATTCGAGCCCTATTTAAAGGGGCTCGTTTTCTCCTATTGTTTCTTGACGAAACTTGCTTGGATAGGGCAAGTTAGTAGTCTTGTGTGCTCAGTAGCTTGCAAAGGGTTGTGGAGAGGTTTCTCCACCCACAAGGAGCGACACGTTTCTAGCCGGAGGTTATCCAGGGAGTGATCCGCCGAAGGATTGTTGGATTAGTCACCCGGCCGGGGTGGATACCAACTAAATCTGGTATTGTTAGCATTGTTATTTATTTTGCATATTATTTCCGCTGCGCTAACATCTGTGTAGAGATCAAACGATCCGAGAAAGTGCATTCACCCCCCTCTGCACGCCTACATCGATCTTTCAGTTGATATCAAAGCGAGGTTTCGCTCTTGATCGGACTAACCGCCGAGGGAGCACTTGCTAGAGGAAAAAGGGGTCATGGAAGACAAGTTGGGTGACGATATCAACTCGCCACCATCATACGAGCATGAAAACTTTGACTATTGGAAATATAGAATGAAGATGTGGCTCGGGATGGATTGGGGTTGTAGAATGATCATTGAAGACCCGTTTGAAATCCCCAAGGACAAGCATGGCAAAAAGCTTCGGCCTAGATATTGGACAAGTGAACAACAAGAACAAGCTCGGGCCAATGAGAAGGTAACAAACATTTTGATTAATATATTGCCTAATCATATTTTAAGTGGTATAGGGAAATATTCAAATGCATGCGAATTGTGGAATAATTTGGAAGAACTTCACAAGAACCCTTCACAAGCTAAAGTAGTCGAAGCATCTAAAGAAGTAAGTTCGATGGTCCAAGAGGACCAAAATGAGAAATTGCCCATGTCATCAAGTGAGGAGGAATTAGTATCAAGGTTTGAGGGGGAGGAGAGACCCTCATCCTCACAAGAGCAAGAGATGACTTCCACCTCCACCAAAGTTAAGTCAAAAGAGCATATTGTATGTCTTGGGTGCAACAAAAAGGGGCATTACAAGGATAAGTGCTCACTAGGTAAAATGGAGGTAATTTCTAAGCCCAAGTCCATCCAAATTAAATTTAACATGGGTTGTAGGAATAAGGAAAGTCAAAACAAAAGAAAGAGAATTCGGTGTTTCACATGCGGGGAGCTCGGGCACTATCATACAAGATGTCCAAGAAGTGGAGAGCTCAAGAAGATGGAGCACCTTAGGAAATGGGAAAAAGAAGAAAGGAAGAGGAGAATTCATCAAGGGGGAGCACCAAGGGTAAGGAAGGTATCCTCTATCTCTACTTATGCTTCAAGATCTTTTATGAATACTCAAAATGTGTGCATGAATATAAAGTTGATAACAATTGCTTGTCTATGCGTGTTTTTGGCTTTAAATATCATGATAAAAATGGAAACAATTTTGTATACCAAAACACCAACAATTCTATGGTTCATAATAAGTCTAGAAACTTTAGGAATAAGGATAAAGACATAAGCTCTAAGAAAGGGAGAAATATGCCTAGGAAAATAGATGGACCTAGAAATGATCAAATTAAGTTTAGTGATTCTAAGGTTAGGAAGTTAGAAAAGGAAAATCAAGGGTTGAGAGCAAAACTTGATCAATTGGAAAGAAACCTAGGTAGAGTCACTCAGGGGCCCAAGAGATTGAACATGATATCAAGGGACCAAAATCGTAAGAATGGTAGGCCGGATTTAAAATACTATTCTAAGAGGGCTAGTGGTGATAAAGTATCGTATTCAAGAATGCCCTATAACTATGGTAAAGAGAAGGTCAAAGATGGCAAGGAAAAGACACTTAAAGTAAAAGAAAAGAAATTGACCAAAGAAAAGGTTTATAAGGTTAAGAGAGTGATAATGGAAGGTCAAGAAGCACTGGAAAAGCACCGGTGTGGTTTTGCCTTTGTGGAAGAGTTACCTAGGGAGGTAACTAGGGCTAGGAGCTCTGGGAAGAGCTTTAGAAGCCAAAACGGATTCCATGGTCAATGGATCTCAGGCGGTTTCCTTCTAGGAGATTGAAAAGGGGTATAGGGTGTGCCAAGAGGTTTAACAGGCCTAGGTTAGTCTTAATCTTGTAAATTGGCACACTAAAGGGGAAGTTATAAGGAAAAAGATGAAACTGGGATGTTAATTAAAACAAGTAGATATTAATGCCCAAATACCATGTAACTTGATGCCATGAAGCGATTATGAATAAATATAAGAAGAAGCATCAAGGCACGGTCAAAATTAGAACTCTTGTAAAAGGTCTCATGACACTTTTTAGAGAAATCTTGAAGTTTGTACCAATCTCAAGATTTGGGATAACTTTAACTGAAATTATATTTTTCCTAAGTAAATATAGGATCCACAAATGTCCTCGCAAGATTTCAGAATTTTTGGGAATTTGTGGAATTAGTTAGACATTTCTAAAATTTGAGCTGAAATTCTGGAATTCAGATTATCAGAGGCCAGTCGACTGGCTATAAGCCAGTCGACTAGAAAAACCCACAGAATGTAATTACGGTGTTGCCCAGTCAACTGCCCCAGGAGCAGTCGACTGGGACGCGGGTTTTATAAAAGAAAAGGCGTGCCGTGGAGAGACAAACCTAGGGTTTTGGTTGATCTCTCCCGGCGATTTTCACCTTCTTTCAACTCCTCGTGTGTCCTAAGCTCCTCCTAAGCTCCAAAACTCCTTCCTAAGGCCTTCCCTAACTCTGATCTACCTCTAGGGTTAGTAGAAAACTCCTCTTCAAGTCAACCCACGCGATTTCCAAATCACAAAATGCAAAGGGCGAAAAGGTATGGCGTTTAAGGTTTATTTCTCCATTTGGGCTTCGTATTGACACTAATATGATGATTTTTGTGTTTCCTTTGCTATCTTCTGTTTGGGGGGGGGTCACTTTGGTATGCATGCATGTGTTTGGTATATTAGGGCTGTGTCTAAACGATCTAGGGGTGAGGGGTCATCTCGACCAGGTCCCCAAGGCCCAGAAGAGTCTAGGTTTAGAAGTTTGGAATGCAAAAAGCGATTCGAGGAGAACGAATTTGTTCAACTACCCTGTCGATATCTCAATAAAAGATACTTTGAGGAGAAAGGGTCTCACATTATTGAGATGATTACTCATTTCGGCATAGAACAACTTGTCTATTGCCAACATGATGTTAATCTTGATTTGTGCAAAGAGTTCTTTGCAAATTTGACTTGTCTTGACCAAGACAATAGAGTTTATGAGTCAAAGGTAGCGGGTGTCACCATTCCTTTCACACCTATAGTTTTAGCCAGTTTTCTAGAATGCCGGGCCTCAAACAATCTCAATACCTACTTTCCAAACGTTGTTGAACCACTTGAATTTCCAGGTGTAACCATTGATCAAATTCATGTCCACTACTTCAGGAGGCATTGACATGAATCTGAACGTACTTTCGATGCAAAACCCATGAGTCCATTCAGCCATGTTTTGTACAAGATTGTGGTAGAGTGTCTGCTACCCATTGTCACTAAGGGGAGGGCAAGGATCCGGTTGCCCCACTTGGTGATGATGTATGCTCTTGAGCGGCGACTCGATATAGATGTGTCATTACATGTGTTTGCATCCATCTGTCATCTTTCCCAGAGTGTGAATGGAAAGTTATACATGCCGTTTTGCCATATGTTGACTGAGTTCTTTCAGCTCCATTTTGGTATTCGAGTCACTAGTGGTCAGGTGCGCCACTTGTCAAAAGACTATGATCAGATTGGTACCCGCCAATTGTCTTTAGCGGGCATTGAGTCTAGACAGGGGGTATTCATGTGGAGGGAGCGACCAGAGACATCTGATGCAGGTGAGGAGCCCGCTGAGCCTATCACACGAGCAGAGTTTACTCGACTCTAGGAGGATGTTCATACTATTCAGGAGGGTGTCCAGAGTCTTCAGCAGGACCAGGCAACTACTCAGAGAGAGGTACATGGTCTGACAGAGTTTTGCCAAGGGTTTATGACCAGGCAGGATACCATGTACGAGATGCTACAGCGATGGGATTTATCATATCAGGGTCCTCCTGCTCCTCCACCTCCTCCTCCAGATGGTGATGACCATATGTATTTCTGATGAGCTGATGCAGTTGTTGGGTTGTAGTGTTGAGAGTATCATGTTCTGATGATTTATCATACCTCTCAAACACTTTCTATGATTAATGGTTGTACGACTTTCGGCCTTTTTGGCCCTAGGAACTATTGGATGCTTATTTGTTAGCTTATGACCTTATATATTATGCACTGCTCTTATGCTTTATTATTAAGTTTATGGTTTATTTTGATAAGGTGTTGGATTTTAAGTGCTTGTATTTTGATAAAACATTTTGGTCTATGTTATGATCGTCATATATGAGTGTTCATGATATGTTTAAATTTTATATTGATTGCTATCTAATATGGTTTGTTTGAAAATCAAGAGAATGTCATGATTAGAAAAGACAATCATTAAAACATAAAGGGGTTTTGTAAAAAAAATAAAAATAAAAAATAAATACATTTCTTTGAAAAAGGGGAGTTGGGAATCATTTTGAATATCAACTAGAGGTGCTAGAGAATGACAAGTATATGATCCCATCCATAGAACTCTAGATTGATACAAATTTGGCCTTAATTGAAAATTTTTGAGTTTGTACCAAAAGTCAAGCACGGTTGATGTTTTTCATGAACCAAAATTTTTCTAGGGTAGGGAATACCTTACCAACCGTGCTTGCAAAGTTTCACATTTTTCTAGATTTTCTGAAATTTTTTATTTATTTCTGAATTTCGACTGAAATTCTGAAATCTGTCGTATCAGTCGACTGCCCTGGGGGCAGTCGACTGGTAGTGTGGGCAGAATGAGTTTCTATGATTTCTGAAGGGGTTTTCAGAAATCTGGTTAAGTTCTTCTTGGCACCTAGGGTGGGGTTGCTTGGGGCAATCTTTTGATGGTGTCAAAGGGGGAGAATTTGGCTGTTAAGTTAGGTTTGGGTGGAAACTTAACTTAGGCTTGATTGTGATTTTAAGAGTTAAGTTTGGGAAAACTTAACTTGAGATAAGCAATAAGGGTTGAAATATGGGAGAAAGCATAGGTTAAGGGGGAGGTAGCCTCTTGTGTGATATGCTTGAATTTCAACTGCTTTTGCTATTATTATTGCTATATGTTTACCTAACTTAACATATTGCCACACATCAAAAAGAGGGAGATTGTTGGGGCAATCGGCCCAGAGATGATATGGAGGATCATGATATTTTGATGTGTGGGCAACATGGTTAAGTTAGGATTTGTGTTGTTCTCACATGTGTACATGAGTGTGCAGGTGTACAGGTACACGTGGACTTAGTTGACGTCTTCAGGTGAAGGATGGCATGGAGGCAAGCTAGAGGCTTGCGTGCGCATCCGAGGGACCATTGGATAGCAGAGATGATGAGCCGAGGGACGCGGACTTCGAGGCGTACGTGAAGGGTGACATGGAGGCAAGCTGGAGGCTTGCATACGCATCCGAGGGACGAGGGCCGAAGACGAAGAGGGCGTGAAGGCAACAGTCAAGACTGCTGGTGGAGAGTCAACTAGGTTGAGAGAGGCTGAATATGAGTGCTTGTACTCAGGGGTAAGCCGGGAGGGTTTGAGTGCGAGAGAGACTTGTACTCGGGAGTGAAACCCTAGGCTTAAGTGTGTACCAGTCGACTGGCCCAGGGGCAGTCGACTGGCATAGGCTGGAACAGGCTGGCAGAATTCGAACGTTACGGTGTAACGGTCGAATCTGAGTGGGACCAGTTGACTGCCATTTGGGCAGTCGACTGGTAGCGGCTGTTTCAGATTCGAGCCCTATTTAAAGGGGCTCGTTTTCTCCTATTGTTTCTTGTCGAAACTTGCTTGGATAGGGCAAGTTAGTAGTCTTGTGTGCTCAGTAGCTTGCAAAGGGTTGTGGAGAGGTTTCTCCACCCACAAGGAGCGACACGTTTCTAGCCGGAGGTTATCCGGGGAGTGATCCGCCGAAGGATTGTTGGATTAGTCACCCGGCCGGGGTGGATACCAACTAAATCTGGTATTGTTAGCATTGTTATTTATTTTGCATATTATTTCCGCTGCGCTAACATCTGTGTAGAGATCAAACGATCCGAGAAAGTGCATTCACCCCCTCTCTGCACGCCTACATCGATCTTTCATTAAGATCACAGTGTTAAAGCATTTACTTTTTTGTAGGCACGTTTTTTGGTTGGATGCATGTTGCATCTTCAAGGATTTGCCATAGGTAGTGAAGAGGTCTTGAAAGAACATTGTCGTCATCAAGGCGCTACCCTGGATTGTGGTGTCTACATATGCCTGTGGGTGTAGTGCCTCTCTTCTGACACTGATGATTTTTGGAGTTTTCAAAATCATGTGAAGATAGACACTTATCGGGCCCGTGTTGCTTCAACTATATTATCAGATGAGAGTGGATTGTTAAAAACTGTATTTGACTAAGATGTAAAGCAATGTTGGTAATGACAGATGTAAAGTATCTGAAGATAGACACTTATTTGCTTCTTATGCTCAAGCAGATGTATTGGAGTTTCAAATTTACCTTTTTGTGGATCCAAATTTAGATGTAGAGCAATATTGGGTTTTATTCTGTAGGAATGACAGATTTATGGTACAGTTTTGTTAAGCACTGTATTCTGTTAGTTATAACAGATACATGTTGGTTTTCAATGGCTGTAGCAATATTGGTGTTTATTCTATAGTAATGACAGACTTATGACTTAGTTATGTAAAGCAATGTATTGTGTTAGTAATGACAAATAGATGTTGGTTTATATTCTGGGGCAATGTTGGTTTTTATTCTGTAGTAATGCCAGACTTATATAAAGAAATGTATTCTGTTAGTTTTTATTCTGTTAGAGCATGTCTAGGCTAAATTTAGGTACAAAAGTATAAAAGAAAGTATCATACCACCTAAATTCAGCACCATTTAAACAAAAAAATAGTATTTTTTCTATCCAATTGAGTACTATCTACAATAGGTCTATCAATATTCTGGGACACACTACCAGTGCACAGATGTTTTAGAGGTTGGGGTAGGTGACATTTTTTGGGCACGAATTAACTCATAAAATTAAGCACAATTGATAATATATTATGGATTAAGGTTAATGACACTACTGCTCGAATAAGTGCTTGGCACAATTGATTAGGGTACATCATTCAGATTATTAGGTATGAAATATCCAAATTCAAGTATGTGTCTGAGCAAATTGAGTATACATGTCCACAAATTTAATATTAAGGTACGAGTCTCCCTCTCAAAAACTCAAGTACAATTGACTCAGAATGAAATATATATTGCCGAGAATGAGGTACTATTTTCAAACATTCAGCTACATATTTCATTGTTTCATTGATAATATAATATGAATTAAGGTTAATGACGCTACTGCTTTAATAAGTGCTTGGCATAATCGATTAGGGTACATCACCCAGATTGTTATGCATGAAATATCCAAATTCAAGTTTGTCTGAGCAAATTGAGTATACTTGTCCACAAATTGAGTATTAAGGTATGAGTCTCCCTCTCAAAAACTCAAGTACAATTGACTCAGAATGAAGTATATATTGCCAAGAATGAGGTACTATTTTCAAACATTCAGCTACATATTTTATTGTTTCATTGATAATATAATATGGATTAAGGTTAATAATACTACTGCTCTAATAAGTGCTTGACATAATTGATTAAGGTACATCATCCAGATTATTAGGTATGAAATATCCAAATTCAAGTATGTGTCTGAGCAAATTGAGTATATATGTCCACAAATTGAGTATTAAGGTACGAGTCTCCCTCTTTAGTTCTCAACTGCTCAAAAACTCAAGTATAATTGACTTAGAATCAAGTATATATTACCGAGAATAAGGTACTATTATCAAACACTCAGGTATATATTTCATTGTTTCATTAATAATATAGTATGAATTAAGGTTAATGACACTAGTGCTTTAATAAGTGCTTGACATAATTGATTAGGGTACATCATCCAGATTATTAGGTATGAAATATCCAAATTCAATTATGTGTGTGACCAAATTGAGTATACTTGACCCCAATTTAAGTATTCAGGTAGGAGACTATCTTTTTAGTTCTCAATGGCTCAAAAAATCAAGTACAATTAACTCATAATCAAGTATATATTGCCGAGAATGAGGTATTATTCTCAAACATTCAGGTACATATTTCATTGTTCATTGATAATATAATATGGATTAAGGTTAATGATACTACTGCTCTAATAAGTGTTTCGCATAATTGATTAGGGTACAAAATCCACATTATTAGGTACGAAAATACACAATAGAACTTTATGGTTATCATGAATATAGACAACCTAGTATGAGAGTCAATACCTTAGAAGTAGAAGAGAAAAATGCATGTATCTGTATTTGACATTACTTGATGTGGTATACACCTATAATCAAATCATAGAAGAGGTTGGTATAGGTGAGTTTTTTTTCGACATATTTTCTTGTTTCAATGATAATATGATATGGATTAAAGTTAATTGGTTGACATAATTGATGAGGGCACATTCATCCAGATTATTAGGCACGAAATATCCAGATTCAAATATGTGTGTGACCAAATTGAGTATACTTGGCCACAATTTGAGTATTCAGGTACGAGACTCCCTCTTTAGTTCTCAATGGCTCAAAAAATCAAGTACAATTAACTCAGAATCAAGTATATATTCCGAGAATGAGGTACTATTCTCAAACATTCAGGTACATATTTCATTGTTCATTGATAATATAATATGGATTAAGGTTAATGACACTACTGCTCTAATAAGTGCTTCGCATAATTGATTAAGGTACATAATCCGCATTATTAGGTACAAAAATACACAATAGAGTTTTATGGTTATCATCAATATAGACAACCTAGTATGAGAGTCAATACCTTAGAAGTAGACGAGAAAAATACATGTATCTGTATTTGACATTACGTGATGTGGTATACATCTATAATCAAATCCTAGAAGAGGTTGGTATAGGTGAGTTTTTTTTCGACATATTTTCTTGTTTCAATGATAATATGATATCGATTCAGGTAAATTGGTTGACATAATTGATGAGGGCATATCATCCAGATTATTAAGTATGAAATATCCAAATTCAAGTATGTGTTTGAGCAAATTGAGTATACATGTCCAAAATTTGAGTATTAAGGTACGAGCCTCACTTTTTAGTTCTCAACTGCTCAAAAAATCAAGTACAATTGACTCAGAATCAAGTATATATTGCTGAGAATGAGGTACTATTCTCAAACTTAGAGGTACATTGGAACGCAAGTTATGCATTGATTAGTGTGGATGAGTCTGTTTGGGACATATTCTCTTGTTTCATTGATAATATAATATGGATTAATGTTAATGACACTACTGCTCTAATAAGTGATTCACATAATTGATGATGGCACATCATCCAGATTATTAGGTACGAAATATCTAAATTCAAGTAAGTGTTTGAGCAAATTGAATATACATGTCTACAAATTGAGTATTAAGGTACGAGTCTCCCTTTTTAGTTCTCAACTGCTCAAAAAATCAAGTACAATTAACTCAGAATCAAGTATATTTTGTTGAGAATGAGGTATTATTCTCAAACTTACAAGTACATTGGGACACAAGTTATGCATTAATTAGTGTGGATGAGTCTGTTTGGAACATATTGCCTTATTTCACTGATAATATAATATGAATTAATGTTAATGACACTATTGCTCTAATAAGTGCTTCACATAATTGATGAGGGCACAACATCCAGATTATTAGGTATAAAATATCAAAATTCAAGTATGTGTCTAAGCAAATTTAGTATACATGTCCATAAATTGAGTATTAAGGTACGAGCCTCCCTCTTTAGTTCTCAACTGCTCAAAAACTCAAGTACAATTAACTAAAAATCAAGTATATATTGCCGAGATACATTGGGACGCAAGTTATGCATTAATTAGTGTGGATGAGTCTGTTTGGGACTTATTCCCCTGTTTCATTGATAATATAATATGGATTAATATTAACGACACTATTGCTCTAATAAGTGCTTCACATAATTGATTAGGCTACATAATCTGCATTATTAGGTACGGAATATCCAAATTCAAGTATGTGCGTGACCAAATTAAGTATACTTGGCTCAGAATCAAGTATACTCAATTGGGACGCAAGTTATCTTGATTAGGGTACATATCCAATTGACTCAGATTCAAGTATATATTTCCACTTATGAGGTATTTGAACTTACAGGTACATTGGGATGCAAGTTATGTATTAATTAGTGTGGGTGACTTTGTTTTGGGACATTTGGCCACTTGTTGTTGGGGATATTATGACACTAACACATGATACAAAGTCACAAACTATAAACACAACCATAAGTTTCTACTCCACAACATCAACTTTAGACAAACCAATTCTTGTACAAACTAAAACCATCAAACATAACATATATCTTATTTATCAAAATTTGTACTCAAGTTTCTGACAGAATTTGTCTAAGAAACTCACAAATTCAACCAAAGTAAATTGAACATATTGCAAAGTTACCTAACAAAGTTCATAAACATAATAATAACTAACACATGATACAAAGTCACATAAGTTATAAACACAACCATAAATTTTCACTCCGCAACTATAGTATATACTATAACAACTACATATCAATTTCAGATAAACCAATTCTTGTATAAAACAAAACCATCAAACATAACATATACCTTATTTATCAAAATTTGTACTCAAGTTTCTGGCAGAATTTGTCCATGAAACTCACAATATTCAACCAAAATAAATTGAATATATTGCAAAGTACCTAACAAAGTTCATAAATATAATAATAATTGACACATGATACAAAGTCACATAAACCATAAATACAACCATTAGTTTCCACCACACAATCATAGTGCACAATAATTACTGACACATGATACAAAGTTCATAAACATATTGCACAATGTTTTCAAAAACAGAACCATCAAAGGTGTTGTCATTCAACCAAAACCAATGCGTAAATCACCAATACTGCCACTCAAACATGCCTGCTTTCTCGAATGTAAGACCCTGCTTGATTCCCCTTCTAGCAATCTCTTTTTCCTGCAGAAGTGTATATCAAAAAGTATCAGACTACCCATACAAATTATAGAGTATGATTGCAAAAATAAACCAGATGTTTACAAACAAATCAAACATGCATAATTTTGAGAAAATAATAGCTAGTTTATAGCTTCTTTGCAGCTGCGTTTGTTGTAACCTTTCTTATGACAATGACTACACTTTGACACACGTGTTTCAACTTATGATGATATTCTCTTAGTCCTCCTACGACCTGGCTGATTGCGAACATCTGGAGCATTGATTACATTTCCTTCATCATGATTTGACTCATTAATGTCAAAAGTTGGGATTGGATTAATAATTCCTTTGTATGTTTGGCGATACATTCCAATCTTGAAATACTGATCACAGAATTCATACAATGACAATGACTTCGACTCAATAACAGCACAAGCATGGCTTGCATGAAAGCTTATTGATCTGCCAAGCTCTACATAAACAATTCTTATCAATTAAATCAACAGCAAAAGATGTTTCCCCATCAACTACCTCAAACCTCCAATTACATGACCGATGCACTCTCAAATTTCGGGATTCAAGATAAACACTAACAATAGTCTTCTCCTTTTTGGGACTTAATTCCTTAACCATCGCCATTGTTGATTCACGTCGTCGATGCATTATGTTCATGATTTGTATACGTATGTGATCCACCATAGCCACAATAGGGAGATAACGAGTTGGTTTAACCTAATTATTCCAACACTCGGCCATGTTATTATTCATAACACCCCATCTATCACCATGAAATAAAGCATTTGCCCAACTTTATGGCTGGGAATGTACAATAAATCCTATGGCAAGTGGCATGGAGTTTATGATCTTTTTAATATATTGTTCATGCTCCTGCAAAGATGAAGTATATGCAGCTTTCTTAAATACCGAAGATCAGTGTTTTTTGTTATGTTTTGGATAACTTCGCAATACCTATAATGACAAAAAAGCCTTTTTTGATTCAAAACATGTATTAAAATATAATTAAAATTTAAATTCAAAACAAAAGTAGGGTTTTAATTACCTGCTTAACAAAATTATCCACTAAATTCCTCAAACAATATGCATGGTGACTACCCACAAATAATTGCACAACTGCCTTCATAATCTCAGGGTGTCTATCGGAGAAAAATGTGAACTTATTGAATGGAATACTTTGATATGAAAGTAGGGCACTTCTCAAAAGATAACAAAACCATTCTCAATTATCATCATTCTCTAACAAAACCATTCTCAATTATCATCATTCTCTGCATCCACTACCGAATAAGCAATTGTGAAAAGATCATCGTTGGCATCCTTCGACACAATAACTAGGATACTACCTTTATATTTATTCTTTATATGAGTCTCATCTAAAAAAATCAACGGCCTACAACCAGTAACAAAACCAACTACACATGCATGAAAACAGAGTTGAACGACCTTCAATTTCGTTTACAGATTGTACATTATCAGAGTTGAATTAAGATATTGACTCGCTTGAAAGGTATGCATATTGGATATTGTTTCTTAACTGTTTCTTATTTGTTTATTTTCATTTACAGATTTAGCATTATTAGTGTTATATTTAGATATTGACTTTATTTAACTTTTATTTATCTTCTATTGTGCATGAATATTTTTCCTGTTGATCCAGTATTCACTCTGATATTCATGTATGTATTGTTTCTCTACTAAACTCTGATATTCATGTATTTACTCTGACTTTTGATGTATTCAGTTCTTGTTTGAATATTAGTAATGCATGTTTGGATATTAGTAATAAATGTCTTGATATATTCAGTTCTTGTTTGGATATTCATATATCTTCTATTGTGCAGGATTTGGATTTGGTATGAATGTATATATGAATGTTTGGATTGGATATTTGATATGAATGTTTGTTTGGATGTTTGGATTTGGATTTGGATTTGGATTGGATATTTAATATGAATGTTAGGATTTGGAAATGTTTGGTATGTGTGTTGGATCTGGAAATGAATGTATATATATATTGTGTTTGTTTTGTTTAGATATTTGTAATGTATTGAATGTATATATGGGAAGGGGAAAAAGCAAAAAGAAGTTGGTGAAAATTTTCCAGAATTTGCAACAGATATTTTTTAAATCCGTCGTAAATTGTGACAGAATATTGACTATTTCGTCGCTAGTAGCGACAGATATTTAGCATATCTGTCGCTAATAATTGACTATCCGTCGCTAATTACGATAGAATAGCGACGGATAATTGACTAATCCATCGCTAATAGCGACGGATATTTGACCGGCCGTCGCTAAATTTTCCCTCGGACACGTCACCCCCTTGGGTTGGTGTTGCGATAGGCTTATGTGTCCGTCGCTATTAGCGACGGATTATTCCCGTTGCTAATAGCGACGGGTTTGTTGTTTCCGTCGCTACCTTTGCTCTGCGACAGGTTTTCGCCCGACGACGCTTCTTCTGTTGTTATTCCGTTGCTAAACGCTAATAACGACGGAATACGTCCGTCGCTAATCGATGTTTATTTTGTAGTGATTGAGTTGTCACACAGTTATAGTAGTTACGGTAGCTACTATACAGTTATAGCAGCTATGAAATCCTAGCTGCTATAACATGAATATTAACTAAGTTTTGAGATATTATAATTTTTAATTCGGGGTTGAACTATGAAAATATATCAAATTGAAGTTTATTCAGGAATTTACATTTTTTATCGGATGTAACACCTTTAACGACCCAGTACTAGGCCTCAAAATTATCGTTTAAAGTTTTGAAAAGGCTTCAAAGAATTTTAATCTCTGTATTAAGGTTTTCATAGTTTAATAGCTATGAATCCATAGTTGTTACTAATCCCGGCCTTGCCCACGTGTAGGTGCATAGGCCGGGTCCACCAGCCAGTCTGGCGCTAGGAAGGTTTAACTGACAGATCAGCAGCAAAATCCCCGGGTAAGTTCCCGAGCCCGGAGGCCCCCCGGAGGGCAGTGTCGAGCTAGCCACCGGCCATCCTACTGAGCAGATGCTTAGCTGCCCACACTCCTTGGCCCCTCCCCGACCTAGGGCTAGGTCAGGCACCACAGTCGGGCGCGTGATGATTCACGCTCCCGTGCCATCACAGACACGGGATACTTAACAGAATCAGGCAGACATCCCTCGGTAAACCCCCGACCCAGGGCGTATCCTACCAGTCGGACGTGTGGTTGCCCACACTCACTGTCCATTACCTGACTCGGTCCCAGCACTCGGACCCGCCAGTCGGCACACGGGGTACAGGCCATCTCGCCCCTACATCCCCTACATCATTATATCCAAGGTACGACCCTGCTTACGAGGTTCCTCACACCTTACTCACCTCTGACATTTCTAGCGGCTAGTCCGCCATCCAGTACTTCGTACTGCACACCCAGTACTCTCGTACTGCTCGAGCACCCCGCGCCATGCCGCGCCGCTCCTCAGTGCTCCATACGAGCTGACAGCTACCACACTCTTGTCTCGTCAATACGGACAAGGGTTGTCAGCTCCCCCGGTTAATAAGCTCCGCACTCCCCCTACCGCAGGTACGCGCGCGTAAGCTCTCGCATCTCTTGCCTCATTTCAGTTCAGTTTCCACCACTATGCCTGCGGATACTGACTTGACCGTCGGAGTGCCTGACCGGGAAAACCCCCCGGCGGGTTTAGTAACGGTCGCTGTTTTGCAGTGCCACGCCGAGGCGTGGTCAGCTCTCTGCCACCTCACCGGTTCGTGCCACCCGGGAGGCCGTCTGGCCCGTGGGATCGCCACCCCGCTTCGCGACAGGATCAACTACATTGTTGTAGTTGTAACAATATTACTAAATCGTAACTACAATAATTATTATAGTAGCTACTAAATCGTAGTTAATTAGTATAACAATAAGATATAACTATTGTAATAATTATGAAACTGTAGTTGCTAGAATATGTGCACGTAGCAATTATGATTTGAATGATATTATAATGCGTCTGATCAATTTAGATTTTAGGAGGGAGATATAGTTGAGATAATAACGACAATAATATTAGAGGATAATTATGCCATTTTAAATAAAGTGGGATACACTCTTGATAATAATAAAAAAAAAAGAAATGTCAACGATTTGGGGAAAAAATACATTCTTGATTTTTTTCCCAATTTTTTTTATAATTTTTTAATGAAAAAATAAAAAGGGCATCACTAGCAAGTTTTAAGTAAATATTAAGAAGGCACTTCTAATTATCAAAAATAAAAAACAATTTTTTCTTAAGAAAAAAGGAAAATCGCCCAACATATAAAAATAAATAAATTTAACTCGATTAATTTTTTTTTTGCATAGAATACTTTTATAAATCATAACATTAAAATTATTTAAACTTAATTAACAATGATATTTTGTAGTCAATAATACTAACTATTACAACATACAGCAATCTATTAATTAAATACTATAATGATTATAATAAAAAAACGATAGGATATTATTTTTTAACTTTTGTTAATTAACAGTATGCTTTTAAATTAATTTTGTTTTTTTCCCACCATAAATTAGAGATGACAGAGCGGATTAAGACATTCAATCCAATAACTCGAACAGAATCTGTCGTTGGATTTTCGAATCATCGACGTGGACAAAACTCGCAATTGGAATCCCAAAGGCAGTTACAAAAATTCGATATATTTAGCAAAAATCCTTGGCTGAAAACTCCTAAATAAAAAAAAATCCACCTAGATAGCGTCCGTATGATTATCCTATTAATAAATAAATAAACAAATAAATTTCCCACACGTTAAACTCGAACCCAATCGGAGATGACGACGCCAGCCACTCAACACGCCATCCAGCCAGCCAGTCAGCCGCATCTCCCCTATAAATACCGGCCTCATCACCCGGCCACATCCCGCACCACCACGCTCGGTCGTTATTTTGTCGTAATCACGTGATTAAGCTTCCTAAGCTCCATTAGCTCCGCGCCATGCCGCTCGCTAATCTCCGCCCTCAAAGAGTCTTCCGGTTCGGCAAGGGCAAGAGCGAAGGGAACAAGGACATGAAGGCCCTGGTAATTAAGTATTTTAATTTCGTAGTTAATTAATCGATTAATTAGATGATCGGAGTCGGCGCCGTCGGCGGGCGGGTTCATGCAGCTGGGAGGGAAAGGGGCCAACTTGGCGGAGATGGCGAGCGTCGGGCTGTCGGTGCCGCCGGGGCTGACGGTGTCGACGGAGGCGTGCCAAGAGTACCAGCAGCGAGGAGGAGCCCACCGGCTGCCGACGGGGCTGTGGGAGGAGATACTGGAGGGGCTGAGCGGCATGGAGGCGGAGATCGATCGCCGGTTCGGAGACGCTTCGCGGCCGCTTCTCGTCTCCGTGCGCTCCGGTGCAGCGGTACGATCGATAATTATATTCATTATTATAATTAATTGATCGATAAAAATTTATTTGAAAAAAATGGATAAATATTATAATTAAAGGTGTCGATGCCGGGGATGATGGACACCGTATTGAATTTGGGGCTGAACGACGAAGTGGTGGCGGGATTAGCAAGAAAGGGTGGTGACAGATTTGCCTACGACTCTTATCGTCGCTTCTTGGATATGTTCGGAGATGTGGTGAGTAAAATGCATGTTTTATGTATATAGATCAAATTATATTATTGGTAGAGAATTTAGAAACTTTTTTTTATATCATAACAAAAATAAAATAAAATATTTTTAATCAAATTTCATATCCTCCATTCTCAAACTCATCTGATATAAAAGATTCATCCTCATATTTATATTCATTAAAAGATAATATACAATTATCTTCGTTCAAGAAAAATATTATAATTAATATCATATTAAATCATTCTAAAAATTAATCTATATAAGTTAATTAATTGATATTAATTAAAAAAATTTAAAGTTTTTGAAAACCATGTAGGACGTTATTTTGATAAATTTAAAAAAAGAAGTGTTTTCTTTTTTTGAAAAGAAAAGGATATAAAGGTTATTGTCAAGGGCTGAATTTAAGTGGCCAATATAAACTTATTTACCTTTAATATAAACCATTATATAAAATATCAATTATCCTTAAAAATGTGGACATGAGTAGAAATACTTTTTCCGCGAAATGGTTCACTAATTTTTTTTCTGATTAATTTAATTTATTGATTATTAAAGTAATTAGTTTATAAATATCTTTGAAGGTGATGGGCATTCCCCACTCTCTGTTCGAGGAGAAGCTTGAAGCCCTGAAGAAAGCAAAAGGGGCGGAGCAGGACACCGACCTCGATGCCGGCGATCTGAAAGAGTTGGTCGAGCTCTACAAGAACGTCTACGTCGAGGCCAAAGGAGAGCAGTTCCCCACCGGTAAGAGTTGCCTTCCTATGGCGGGATTTTAGGTTTAGCTTACTTGGTGGTTTTGCTCAAGAGAAGTTCGGGGGCGCTTGCAGATCCGAAGAAGCAGTTGTATTTTGCGGTGATCGCGGTGTTCGACTCATGGGACAGCCCCAGGGCGAGGAAGTACAGGAGCATCAACCAGATCAAGGGGCTCAAGGGGACTGCGGTAAATGTGCAGTGCATGGTGTTTGGAAACATGGGGGACACCTCTGGGACTGGAGTTCTTTTCACGCGAAACCCGAGCACCGGCGAGAAGAAGCTCTACGGGGAGTTCCTTTGCAATGCTCAAGTAATGTCTTATCTTCTTTTCCCTTTGCCTTCACGTTGCCTGTCTAATTCTTTCCGATTAGAATTAGATGATTTGTTTCATGTTGAATCCTCATGTGCTTGTTTCTTGAATGAATCGAATTAATGAATCAAGACTACCTATTGCTGCAGCAATTTTGGTAGGCTAAATTAACTCATTTTGAGGGAAGTTGACGGATTTATATTTTTGTTGTTGTCGTTCCCTAAGTCCATTATGATTTGTGTGTATAAATGGTAATTTTTTGAAATTGTCTATTGTTCATGATGAGCTACTAAAATAGTCAAGTTAATGTTCAGGGTGAAGATGTGGTTGCTGGAATCAGAACACCACAAGATTTAGACGCTATGAAGGAGTGTGTCCCAAAAGCTTATGATGAGCTAGTCGAGAATTGTGAAATCTTGGAAAGGCATTATAAAGACATGATGGTTAGATTCCTTGATTGAAATTTCTTTCAAATAGTTTGAAGCTTAAGCCTTTCCTTCGTAATGTAATTTGGCTACTTTATTTTATGAATAAGTTTGAAAAAAGTACTTCTTGTCTGTTAACATGTTTCTAAGCGCTCAACACCTATTTTTGGAATCAGCCCTGTCATTTTGTTGAATTGCTGACGTGTTAAGGTGCTTTTTGTCCTCCATCGCAGGATATTGAATTTACTGTCCAGGAGAATAGACTCTGGATGCTACAGTGCCGAGTAGGAAAGCGCACTGGCAGAGGTGCCGTAAAGATTGCAGTTGACATGGTCAAAGAAGGCCTTGTTGACACTCGTTCTGCTATTAAGATGGTGGAGCCTGGGCATGTCGACCAGCTTCTTCATCCACAGGTAATTATTATTAAAATAAGAGCAATAAATGCATTGATTAAAATATACTTTTAAATCAAAAATTGAAAATGAGCTAATGTTATGTGGTTTATTTTAAGTATTATTGTTATCATCACTAGGATGTAATGACCTAGTCTCAAAATTGGTACCTAGACAATTCTACTATGCTAGCAAAGAATAAGGAAACACCTTTTCATGTCATATGTACTTTTATAACTTTACAAGTTCCATGCACAAACGATGTGCAACACTTCTAGATATATATGTCGGCTGATTTTATTTTATTTTTCTCTTATGTTGTCTAGTTTGAGGATCCATCTGCCTACAAGGATAAAGTGATTGGGACAGGATTGCCTGCATCACCAGGAGCTGCAGTTGGTCAAATTGTCTTTACTGCTGAGGATGCTGAAGCATGGCATGCTCAGGGAAAGGCTGTTATTTTGGTAATTTATTTCAATTGTTGCGAAGATTGAACCAGAGACTAAAATTTATCAATCTCGAGTTAGTATGTAGAAGTTTCAATTTCACTATTAAGTAGAAAGTATAGCATTATCGATAAAAGGAAAAAAATCTACATTTCACTGGTCCCTTGTTTTTCATTGTTTGGTTCAACTTTCTGTTAAAATAAGTTAGTACCTCCTCTGAAAGAAATCAATTAGTTGTTACTTTACACAATCAGATCATATATCATGAATTATGTAATTTATAAGGCTTCAGACCTTTTTTCTACTTGTTGTCTAGCTACTTTCTTGACATGCCATTTCCTTTGCATGAAGGTGAGGACAGAGACTAGCCCAGAGGATGTTGGTGGAATGCATGCAGCTGAAGGTATACTAACAGCTAGAGGTGGTATGACTTCTCATGCTGCTGTTGTAGCACGTGGATGGGGAAAATGCTGTATATCTGGCTGCTCTGATATCCGAGTAAATGAGTCCAACAAGGTAAGTTCTTAAATGTGGTATAGAGTGTACTCTATAACTTTGGATGTTCCAAAATATTAACTTCACCAGTTCTGCAGTTTATTCTTTAGTTATTACTAGCACGATTGAAGTTCACCATTACTCACAGTGGACACTTTCTTATTTGTATCTCTAATACATCGATTGAAAAACGAAGTAACTTCTGTTATTGATTCTGTCATCTAGGTTGTTGTTGTTGGAGGTAATGTATTCAAAGAAGGCGAGTGGCTGTCACTTAATGGATCTACAGGAGAAGTAATCTTGGGGAAGCAATCACTTTCTCCACCAGTTCTCAGTGGTGACCTGGAAACCTTTATGTCTTGGGTTGATGAGATAAGGCAACTAAAGGTAATATTGATGTCAAGGCTAATTCATACTATGGTGCTCTGAAAAAGTTTGTTGCCGGTAAAAAGTAATATTCCAAATGTACCTTCCATTCAACCTGATACACCCTTTTGAGTCAATTTCCTTGGCATTAATTAGGTTTGAGTGATTGGTGGTCTTCATGTAGAATGAAAATAGAAATGGTGTTTGACGGGAGAAAGAACAACAACAATTAGTTTTTTTCATTCTGTTGTACATTATTATTCTTATCAAGAATCTAATCTATTTTTGTATACATCATTCTAGGTCATGGCAAATGCTGATACACCTGATGATGCACTAACAGCAAGAAACAATGGTGCACAAGGAATTGGGCTTTGTCGGACGGAACACATGGTTAGATTAATAAATTAGTGCATTCCAGTTGTTCTATTAAAATACCACAGGATGACATTCTATTTCATGCGACAAAGAATGGCTTATAGGGTTGAAACTATAGATGATTATAAATTTAACATCATTTTTGTTCTTACACTAATAAAACTAAAGATAATGGTTGAGTTTATGTGCCGTAAACAATATTTGCATGCACTTTGTTTGTAGAATTTTTTCCCTCTTTTTATTGTATGTGTATGACATCCATTTGTCACAGTTCTTTGCTTCGGATGAGAGGATAAAGACTGTTCGACAAATGATAATGGCACCAAATAAGGAACAAAGACAATCAGCATTAAATCTCATCTTGCCTTATCAAAGATCAGATTTTGAGGGAATCTTTCGTGCCATGGATGGTGGGTTTCATCATTCAAATATTTGTCTTTTTTGAAAGAAAGCATCTGTATTTGTTGCTTGATATACGACATATGCATCATTTCTTTTGACTCATGAATCAAAAGTTTAGGTGTCTGTACAATCAAGTTTTCTATAGTTCATTGATTAACATGCATATAATGATAATCTCTATCTTATCCTTCTCTACACTGGCTTGCAGGGTTCCCGGTGACTATCCGGCTGTTAGATCCTCCACTGCATGAGTTTTTGCCAGAGGGTAACATTGAGGAAATTGTTCGTGATATGGTCTCAGAAACTGGTGCAAAAGAAGATGAAGTTTATGCCAGAGTGGAGAACCTTTCTGAAGTGAATCCCATGCTTGGTTTCCGCGGTTGCAGGTTCGGTTCCATAACTGCAATAATTGATGGAAGAATATTTATTAAAGATTGCGATAACAACAATTATAGCTTGTTTATTTAATACTGACTGTTATTAAATGGCGAGATGCTGGCTACTGAAGAGTTAGGGTGCTTGGTTACCAAGTGATCCAAATTTGCTAAACAAAGCCTATAATTATGAATTGAATTTATTCTAATTGCTGATGAGTTTAGACATCGATTACAATTTGTTTGAATGGTGGACTAAAAAACTCTTCTTCTAGGCTTGGCATATCCTACCCAGAGTTGACAGAGATGCAAGCACGTGCTATATTTGAAGCTGCTATATCAATGACCAATCAAGGTGTGACCGTTTTTCCAGAGATAATGGTACCTCTGACTGGAACACCTCAGGTATGACAATTTTCTTATTCTTTTTTATATATTAAAGTAATTCATGTAATACCAAACTATTCTGCCATGGAATCTTAATTAGTAGAAAATGATGAAGAATGTGAGAATAAACCTTGTCATCAAATTGCTTAATAATTTTTAATTACTAAAAGAAAACCTTGCCATTGACTTGCAAAAGAATACTTAATAATCTGACAACCTTTAGAAGCTTAACCTTTATTTTAGTGCACTAAAGCTGTGTTATGAACATTCGATTTGGTTTCATAATTATCACTCGATTTTGATTTCTAATCATTTAAGCACGAGCTTCCTTAGTAGAATCGTAAATATTTCATCTTGTATAACTTCACACAACATGTTATTCTTGAATCGTAATACACTAATTTTGAGACCTTCATTTGCTATGACTGCTGAAATCAAATCACTTCATTCAGCAACTTCTAACCATTGGCCTTTGAGCATTAGGAATTGGAGCATCAAGTGAGTCTGATCAGGGAGATAGCCAAGAAAGTCTTCTCTGAGACAGGAACCACTATAGGCTACAAGGTTGGAACAATGATTGAGGTTCCAAGAGCTGCTCTTATTGCAGATGAGGTAAAACATTTATTTTTAGCATCCTCCTTTTTACTTAATTAGTTTGGTACTATCTGTTCATAGATATTCAGAAAGCATGCACTTGTTTCACGTGAGTCAATTATCAGAGTTCTGGTGTATATGGACAACAATTATATTAGAGAACTGGATAGAGGAACTTCTCCTCTCTGATTCTTAGCTTGCAGATGCAAATCAGCCCTCTTCCGATATTTTCTGACATTAAGCCAATAACTAGAAAGTGCATTCAAATCTATTTCTTATTTGTTATAGCGTAGTCTTACTTGACCATCTTTATGTTGGCAGATTGCTGAACAGGCAGAGTTCTTTTCTTTTGGAACAAATGATCTCACACAAATGACATTTGGTTACAGTAGGGATGATGTTGGAAAATTTCTTCCAATCTACTTGGCTTCAGGCATCCTCCAAAATGATCCATTTGAGGTAAGACTTCTAAAAGAATATCAGTTATGTACATATTCTCGGGACTAACTCTAATCATTGTTTCTGCTAGATATTTAATCATGTTTAATGTTTCAGCTAAAGTGAACAAGAGATTATTTTCAAATACTGTAGTATCGAACTCTCCATTTTGAAATGTGTTTGTTGGGTGCATAGAAAATTGCCAAAGCATTCTCATTGTCGTTATCTGCACAGGATTGTATGAGTTTACTTCCAAACTATTCATCACTTGGTTTGTGATGCTCTTCAGTATTTTGAAGGTTTTCCAATTTATTTCTTGGTTTATTTTTCATGAGTACTACTCAACTATGCATGTTGGATGCCATTATTCTGTGGTACTGTTTCGTTGCATACGAACAGCAACCAACGACAATAATCAAGTCTTATCCTACTAGGTAGGGCCGCATATGAGATACTAATCTCCTCCTGTGTGGAATCAGGTTCTTGACCAGCAAGGTGTAGGCGAGCTAATTAAGGTTGCTGTTGAAAGAGGTCGAAGAGCTAGACCTGATCTAAAGGTGAGTAGTAACAGACCAAGTTTGCATCCTATAACCATTGATAGCAGCTATGAGGGTGCATCAGCAATGCTATACAGACGTCTTTGATTTCAAATCTGTTGAAATGAATTGGTTCCTTGCTCACTAAAATACAGAAAACGCTCAAAATACTTTCCAAAGAGGCAGCACAAGTCTTATACATATGCTTTGATTTTTTCTGTTAACAGCTAGGGATATGTGGTGAGCATGGCGGAGAGCCCTCTTCTGTTGCTTTCTTTGCTAAAGTTGGACTAGACTATGTCTCATGTTCTCCTTACAGGTTCTTCCTCAATATGCATCTCAAAATAACCAAGCATGAGTTTAACCTCTTGGAACTTCCATCCTGTTGATTGACTCTACATAAGATTCTTGCAGCATTGTACAATTCATAATTGCGGAATTCTTTTGTTTCCCTGCAGGGTCCCAATCGCAAGGCTTGCAGCTGCCCAAGTGGTTGTATGAAAGAGACGAGATATATCCAGGCAGTTACTTTTGCCCGCTTGCTAAATAATTGCTTTTGTTTAATGCAATCCAATTGTGGGACATCTCGCACATTTTCCTTCTGCACAAAAAAGAAAGATAAAGAAAAATAAAAATATTGTGTGTTGTAAATTAGAAGTACGGTGTCCTCACCTACGAGGGAATTTTATGGCAGCGGTCTCGTCGATCCTTCCTTCTGTAATTCCGGAAGAATTTCTTTGGAAGAAATAAAATCATGCAAATTGGTGACGCCAAACTATTTGGTTTGTGTTGTTCATTTTTATAATTTTTCTATGTGTAATTCGTCTTGGTAATTTCAGATGTGGGATTATTATTATTTTTACAGAAGTTAAAGATTTATATTTTATTAAAATTAAATTAAATTTATTTTTTTTTATGTACTTTACTGTAATCATTATAATTTATTTAAAATTTAAAATTATCTTTTTTTGAATTTGATAAATTATTTTTTAAAATTTTAATTTTAAATTAAGATCTGATTTTTTTTAGAATTTATAATTATATATTTTCTTTTGAATTTATATTTTTAATTATAAATTTTTTATTTAAAAAATTTATATTCGATTTAGGTGGGAATCTTAAGTTCTCTGTGAATATCATGCCTATATATAAAATTGTATTTTATAGATATTAATAGATAGATATGAAAAACTTGATAAAAAATACTATGGAAAAGGCTTTTAAGTGTAGTTTTATTATTTAGGGCTTTTATAATATTAAAAGTAATATGTGTGACTTCTTATTATATTTTCCATTTAAACTTTCAGTAGTTAATTGAAGATATGTATGTGGCATTATCATCCAATTAATTAGTTTTATCATTAAATTAATACATGTCGTGTGAATGTGATTGGATTCCTAGTACCAATGAATGAACAATTCTAAAAAAAATTATAATAATGAGAATATTAGTGTACAGATAGAACTAAAACAGCAGAATAAATAATGCGCTATTCATGAGCAAGAAGATTAGACTAGTAAAAACAAGACTAAGTCATGTCGATTATGTCTTACCAAAGATCTCACTCTTTATTGATATTTTATATTATATATATATAGACAATAGAGTTTATATATTATTTATATTTTATGTAGAATATGCATTTAATATATTATTATTTAGATTTATATATATCATGTTTATTATTTTTTCAAAAAATAAAAATAAAAATTATAAAATATTTTATTTAAAAAAAATAAAAAGAGTCCCAAAGTTAATAAAAAAAGAGCTCTTTTTATTTGACACAGCATCCACAAGGGGATGCTCTAAGGATGAAAAAGTATACAAAGTTTGCAAATATGCAACCTTTTCCATAAGCTTTTTGACATGTTAGCATTCCCCTACCTCACTCGAAATATGTTTCGATAAAATTGAAATAATTGATTTTATATCACTTTTATTTCCTTCATAAATTTTAATCTGTTGCTCCATTCATTTTTTTTTCTTCCGGAAGGTTCTTTCCTTTTTATCAATTGGAATTTGTAATTGGTATTCTTGGTGGCAAAAGACGATTCACTCATCTCAGTATCCCGTTATTCTGCCCTAGGACCAAAAGGAGATAAATCACGGGGGCTATTAGCCTGGATACTATGGCTAGAGCATAGACAGAGCGGGTACACTGACTTTGTCAGGTTTTGACCGTAGATTTTATGATGACAACATTCACACACTAACCTTCAATCCATCTTATGGGTCGAGAATGAAAGATCCCCAGTGCTAGGTTGGAAAATGAGATGAAAGGCTGAGGTCTACGCTCAACGTAGTTTCCTTGACATATATTCGCCCGATCTCCGACTGTGCTTCGAGGTTATCTCGGGTCATCTGTTTCTCAGGATATAACGATGAACCGCTCTCCACCAAACACTAGTAGTCATGGCGAATTAAGTGGCATGAGAGAGATTTCTCCCTATGTATTTATTCATATCATATATGCATGTGTAACAATATAAAACCCAACTATAAAATCATAAAACTCCCAATATGGAACTAAACTCATGCATAATAGAGTCTCTTTCCTCTCGTTTTTTTTTCCATTCACCTATAACCAATAATTACTTACCATATGCTTGAAGAACACAGAAGTGGTTTGAACGAAAATTATGGCACACTATACTTATCGGTATTATGAATTTGGTAGGCTAAATTGTAAGTGAAGTACAACTACTACGCAATTCACTTAGAAGTTAGTTTTTTATGAAAAAATAAATTCTAGTAGATAGAACAAAACAAGATTGTTGTTTGATATTAAAATAATTGTGAGATGCTTTAAATATCTTATAACATTGAAATTTCTGTTAAAAATTTCAACAAAATTTGAAATTTTCTATAAAATTTATCCTTTCTAGGCTAGGAATGCCAAAATATACTCGCACAAAAAATGTTGATATTTTTCTTTAAGTTTTATAATTTTTTTAAGAATTAAATTATAAAATATTCAAAACTAAGATAAACCTAAACTTTCAGTTGAGTTGACCAAACTGATATTCTAGTTTGTGTCAATCAAGCCTGATCACTTCAAGCATTTTTATGGTCATTTTAAACTCCAATGCACATTATTGACAATAAAATTTAGAAGAGGTTGAATGAAAAGGTCATTGCAAAAATAAATCACTAGACTGTTTTGGAGGATGACCAAAGTAAAATGGATCAAACCCAAGGACATCTTTTGGGCTAAAATAAACTATTGCATGTGGTTTTGGGAAATCTCAAACACAAATATTCTTGTTGGGAAAATTTATCAAGAAGAAATTTGGTTGCAAGACCATGAACAAGCAAAGAAAAAAATAGATCATTATTATTAAAGTGTACATATCCCAACTAATTAACATTGGTTACATGTATTTTCCACTACAAAATTAAAGTTCATAGACTATATCACTAATAATATTTAAATCAATTATTTTGTTCATTACATAAATAAGACAAAATCAATAAACAATAAAACTAAGAAAACATGAATAACAACATTAGCAGAAGTTCAAATTTACATTACATCTGTAGATGAATCTCTTGTGAATGAATGTACGAGAAGCTTCACATCCACACAAGATAACTATTTAAAAATGCTAAAATCCTGATTTATGACAATAGCATGACAAAATAGAGATCAATATCATTACTTTATTTGTATGTTGGTTGTCAGCAAAATAATTTAACAATAAAATAAATAAATTTATGAAAAAAGAATAAAGACAGGGAATGATTAAGGTTTTATCACTCTTGCTAGTTCCCTTCTAGCCACATATATTGCTCATCATCAGAATATTGCATTTTTAGACCCTTACCCCCTTACCCTTGTACTATAAGTTATTCACAAATAAATCCCTATAATAACATTAAGGTCCCTAACAAGGAACAAATCTTAGAACCCAAAAATATGTAGTGTGCACCTCTTTTTAATGGTTATTTTCAACAATATCTACTTGTCTCTTTTAGAAGTTGAATTGAGCATGCATCAAGTGGTTCTCTCAGTGACAAGCCATTCAGATCCTTGGCTAGCATGACGAAATGCTTCAGAGAATCGGGAAAGTTGTAACAAGTGAAATTTTAAGGTATAACTTGAGTATTTATAGATTTACTAGGAGTTGAACTGAAATTACTCTAGGAGAGTTTTCTCTTTTGTTAATTATGTCCTCTACTTTTTACCCAAAGCATCAATGCATAAACATTGTGCAATAAGATTGGACAAAGAAAAGGGATCAACAAAGAAACACTCACAAGATTTTTGTCATTTCTTAAGAAGATAACGTAAGCAAAAAATGTTGCAATAGAATAGGAAAGTGATAAGGGAATGATCGAATGTGCCAAGCAGCCCAAGCCTTTATTGTCTACCTTCAAACTGACATGTAAATTCTAAAAGAAATCCTCATACCTCTAGCTTGATCAAAGGTTTTCATGATTAGATTAACAAACTGATGATGGGTAACTAGCATTTGAGGTGGTTTTCCTAAGATGATAGAGAATAGTAGAGATGAAAAGAGAGGTAAGGATTCAAAATGAAGAGAATTGAAAAAGAAAGAGAATTTCTTATTGAGATAGGAAAAATTGTCGAGTCCTATTGCGGGACATACACAAACCATGTAAGTAGTTCAACATTGGTGCTTTTCTTAACAACTGAAAAATATGAAATTGAAAGTCTACAAGGAAGAGTACTAGTATGATGGATAGGTTTTTGTGATATACCTCAGACAAGGAAGTAGTATCATGGGTATCAAAAGGAAATTTCAAATAAGGGCATATCCAATACTAGGTGGATCTACCAGATCTATTCATATCAACCAAAAATAAGTATCAATCACCTCCTGTTTTATAGGAATTGCAAGACAATTCAAAAAGCAAAAGTAAAATTTAACAAACAAAAATTGAAAATGACACTGTTAACAAAGAAAGATAGCAGCCGCTGCAAATAGACAATCTCAACAGCTTGAATCTTAGTTATTATCCCAATCAGTTTAGCACATATGAGCAACCTCAAGATAAGGAGGCACAAATCATGATCCTATACATGGCAAATAACTCCTACTTTCCATCAGATAAATTTGTTTCGTGCAATATCAAATTGAATCCATGCCTCAGTTTCATATACAAGAGAGAATTTGAAATCAACTTTGATGAACAAACATGAAATGAGAAAGAGAAATTCTTGTCCATGAGATTCACTAGAATACAATTCGAACATAGTCACAAAATTACTACAACCACAAATTTATTATCTAAACATGGTTTAGGAAGGGGACAAACCAGAGGAATGGATAAGTCTTGACTTTGTCTGCCCTACGCAAAAGGGCGAGGCAGTGAAGAATCCGATCTGTACCCGAGGATCCTTCTACTGGTAGCTTTGGGATCCTTCCGATCATCGCTGGCTCCGGAGTCGGATTCATCATGCACCCACCCCACCGACATCTGCGCCCCGAGGACCAACTGCGAGATCCCTAGACCAAGCAAAAAAAATATTCGAATCATCTTCAAAAAATTTCATCCAAATAGAAAATCATAACACACCAAAACAGGGATGGAAAGGAAGAGATGAAAAAAGAGAGAGAAAGAGAGATGGGAAACATTGTGGTACCTTGTTTGACGGACTGTCGGTTCTGGCGGATCTCGTGGACGGTGGCGGCAAGTTTCCAGTAGAGAGGGCGGCCGATGTAGAAGGCTGCTAGTAGGAGGAGGAGGGCGGCGGCGAGGCGGAGAGAGAGGCGAGCTGTGGAGGAGGCCATGGCTGTGTGCTTGCTCTGTTCTGCTCACCTCTGCAATTTCGATTTGGCATTATTCTCAAATTAATACAATTTTGTTTTACTTTACTGAAACAGGAAATTACTAACACGATATTCATAAAAATATTGTGGCTCCCAATTAAGAGATATTCATATAAAACTAGACAAACTTGACACCTTAAAAAAATGAAAATTTTATTATATTTTTTATTCTAAATATATTTTTATTTTAGTAAAAATAGTATATATAAAGTATTTTATATAAAATTTATTTTCATATGAGAAATATGATGTGACATATTTTTGGAAACAATGTTAAATTCTGATATTTTCTATCGAATTATATTTTATCCCTATATTTAAAAAAATAACATTTAACTCTTTTATTTTCTATCGATTTATATTTTTTCCCCTTATATTTTCTATCCAATAGTATTTTATTTTTTATTTAAAAAATAATATTTAATCTCTTTGACTGAAAGTTAGATGAGGAAAAATTTATAAAAGACAATTATGTCCTTATCTTTTTTTATCATTTTGGATAGATCTCAAGAGGAAAAGTACATTGAATTGATAATTATATCTTTCGATAAAAATCTTAATAAAATTCATATATGTATCGGCGTAAACAATAGAAAAACAACAACTCTAAAAGTGATAATTAGTAAAAAAAAACTCATTCTACTATCCTCACCAAATCTAAAAAGAGCTAGAATTTTAGATTGATGAATCAATGAAACAAAGTTCATCATTAAAAATTTATTTATTTTCATCAAATATGGTATACAATGAAATATGAGTGATTGGCAAAATTTCACCAATACGTACATCAAAGACATTACAAAATTCAGAAAGGAAGTTTATAGGCTATTGTGACTACAAAGTTAGTGCTCAAACATTTTTATATACTACATAAATCTAAAATCACTAACATCAAATGGATGTCAACTATTATTTACATGTAAAAAAATGATGGATGTGAATTCTTCTGGTGCATGTAAAAAAATGATAGATATAGATTTTTGTACTTCTTCTTTTATTTCATCTATCCATCGAAAGAACCCATATCAGCCTATAATTGTTAGTTGACATTCATTAAGTATTAGTGTTTTGGATTTATGTGGTATATTAAAATGTTTGAGCACTAATCTTATAGTCACAATAGCTTATAAACTTCCTGTAAAATACGGCAATTCGAAAATTCGGACCAGAAAATTTTTCGAGATTTTTTGGTTAGAGTCTAGGGTTTTCCGGCCCTACGGAATGGGCCAAGGGGCTTTATTGTAAAAATATAAAACTTATCAAGGGT
This sequence comes from Boesenbergia rotunda, assembly GCA_024364735.1. Taxonomy (NCBI): domain Eukaryota; kingdom Viridiplantae; phylum Streptophyta; class Magnoliopsida; order Zingiberales; family Zingiberaceae; genus Boesenbergia; species Boesenbergia rotunda. The sequence goes on from JAGFNQ010004921.1 coordinate 429,775, forward strand.
TTCGGGTAAACTCTTAAATTACGAGAGGGTAATTAACTTATCCTTAAAATTTTATTGAGATGGATTATATTAAATAGGAGGGTCAAAGGACTAAAACCCTTACCCTAAGGGTGGGGTTTAGATTGTTGAAAGGTAGAGGGCCTTTCTATAAAAAAGACCCCTCCCTTTAATTAAAGTCTCATCCCCTTTTCTCCCCGAGCCCTAGTCGCAGCTGCAGCCATACGCGCCGCCCCTTCCACTTCGTGTTTCTTCTCCCGTCGCGAGCCCTAGCCGCAGGCAGCCGCCCGCTCCTTCTTCCTCTTCTTCGTCTGCAATCTGAGCCCCCAACACTGCAACTTCTCGAGCGTAGCCACCCCTCGCGAAGCCCACAGCCAGCGCCGACTCGAGTCCTTCCTTCTTCCTCCCCTCCGCGTGCCCTAGCCACGGTCGACGCCGATCCCTTCTTCTCTCGAGCTCTCTGATCGGCCCTCCTCAGGCAAGGGATGAGCTATAATGTATCGGCTACTGGGTGTTCTTCCTCTTCCTCGCTGTTCCGCCAAAGCTGGCCATTTTAGCTCCATGAATGAGACCGAGGGCTATCGCCTCACGGGCCCTAGTTTCTCCTCTCCACGCGAAGTCATAGTTTCCTTTGATTGAGCTCTTCGGTGGAAGGAAACCAGTGGCAGCAATTCAGGTAAGCATACTTAGTGTTGAATTGGAATGGATGATGAATTTTTGCGTGAATTCATAGAGAGGAGTTAGGGTTTCTACTTAGATTATGATCTATTGGTAATTGGATTGATAGAATCAGTGGCATTTTGATGTTTCGATCGGTTGGAATTTGAGTTTGGTTATGGATTGAAATCTAGATCTTGGATTTGGGATCTTTGGAATTCATCACCCCTGTTGCTAAGGTGGTTCGCTGTGCTGGTGATCAACTGAGGTAAGATTCAATTCTTTCAGCTTATCTTTGCTTTGTATTTTGGATTTTATGGGTTGATTCTGTTCTAGTTTCTATTGGAATGTAATAGGTTGTGGGTTTTCTGTGAATGTAGGATTTGCTCATTAATCTAGCTCGGGTAATGAACTGAGTATTGGAATTTGATCTAAGGTATGGTCCTTGAGGAAGATTTGGTATGTTAAAAGTTATGCCAAGGGTAGTGATTATGTTTTGGATTGTTTTCCATCTTTATTAGTGGAGTAATACGCTTTCTAAGGTTTTTATCAGTTGATGAATTCTTTCTCACAATGTGATCGTGTCTTGAATTTTAGCATGTGACCCTGTGAGAAGCTTGCCGTGAGCTAGGATTCGACTTTGGATGAAGTTGTGATTTAAGAGCTATGATTTTGAAATTATGGATTAGGTTATGATTTGGAGAACCTTGTGGAGCTAAATGAGAGCCCTTGTGATTCTTGCTTTGATGGGATTGTTATCGTGTTAAACCTAATTACATCAATTAGCGATGGATTGTGGATAATGGGATGATTAATTAGAATACATACTTGAATTATCGATTGAACTACGAATTAGGTTTAATTTGAGATTAAACCTAATAAACTAAATTTGATAAATTTGGGCCCCGAAACCTAACTGGAATTTAATCTGAGTAACTTGGGATAATTATGGATACTCATTTAATTAAGATTAATTAAATGAAACGGGATAATTAGGACGATCCTAATAAATTGAGATAACTCGTTTAGCTATAAATTATGTATTATGATAGCTAAAGTTATATCTTTTGATACAGGGCACTGATTGATTTGTGTTGGACTTCTTGGACGGGAGGTTCTCATTAATACGGGCTCTACTCTTGGAGGCGGGTACCCTTTGACTTATCTTTATGATAATGTCATCTTGTTATGCATAGACTGTTATAGATAGCAGTAAGATCATACGCTATCCCTGTTTATTATGCCTGTCCTGGATACTTGTTAGTTATCCCTGAGTTATCATGTCTGTTCTGGATACTTATTTATTATCCCTGAGTTATTATACCTGTCCTGGATACTTGTTAGTTATCCTTGAGTTATCATGTCTGTTCTGGATACTTATTAGTTATCCCTGAGTTATTATACCTGTCCTGGATATTTGTTAGTTATCCTTGAGTTATCATGTCTGTTCTGGATACTTATTAGTTATCCCTGAGTTATTATACCTGTCCTGGATATTTGTTAGTTATCCTTGAGTTATCATGTCTGTTCTGGATACTTATTAGTTATCCCTGAGTTATTATACCTGTCCTGGATATTTGTTAGTTATTCTTGAGTTATCATGTCTGTTCTGGATACTTATTAGTTATCCCTGAGTTATTATACCTGTCCTGGATACTTGTTAGTTATCCTTGAGTTATCATGTTTGTTCTGGATACTTATTATTTATCCCTGAGTTATTATACCTGTCCTGGATACTTGTTAGCTATCCCTGGGTTATTATGCCTGTCCTGGATACTTATTAGTTATCCCTGAGTTATTATACCTTTCCTGTATACTTGTTAGTTATCCTTGAGTTATCATGTCTGTTCTGGATACTTATTAGTTATCCCTGAGTTATTATACCTGTTCTGGATACTTATTTATTATCCCTGAGTTATTATACCTGTCCTGGATACTTGTTAGTTATCCTTGAGTTATCATGTCTGTTCTGGATACTTATTATTTATCCCTGAGTTATTATACCTGTCCTGGATACTTGTTAGCTATCCCTGGGTTATTATGCCTGTCCTGGATACTTATTAGTTATCCCTGAGTTATTATACCTTTCCTGGATACTTGTTAGTTATCCCTGAGTTATCATGTCTGTTCTGGATACTTGTTATTTATCCCTGTTTATTATGCCTGTCCTGGATACCTGTGGTTTATCCCTGAGTTATTATGCTGTTAGTTCCCTACAGTATCAGGTAGTGTCATATCTATATGTATGCTTAGAAATCGTGATGTACCTCCTGCCTTTGACCTTGAGGGATCTGTAGTTTTGGCCAGTATACCTTGTAGGTTACCTGTATTTCCTGTTATAGGATTTCAGACTGAGACCTAGTATACTGAGGACTTGGGAGGGAGGTATGTGTATCTATCATACACCATCCTTGCATTGTTGCATGCCGGCGATCAGCGACTCCCTTGTGGTTGAGCCTAATCGTCTTCCGGCACATGATAGGCACACACGGCCACTCATGGGTTAATGGATACCGCTGGGTGTGTGCATTTGCTCTGTATTGCTCCGCTCGTCCGCTCAGGGGTAGTGGTTTCGGAGCGTGGTAGCAAGCAGGGATCCCTTCTCTACCCATAGACCAGAGAAGATGAGAGAGATATCTCCCCCATATATACATGGGGCAGAGTGTTTACTCCACCAGCATCCTGTCCACTCGGTCACTCAGGAGCAGTGATGGCAGAGTGCTGACAGTGTCACAGCTCTACCCACTCGGCCGACACAGTATCACCTGTCTCGGTGGCTTGACTGGAGTTAGGGGGTGACCATGGCATTGCACCATGTGCATATTTTGCATCGTGCATTGTTTGCTGCACTTGATTTCTGCACTTGTTTGACATGCATATTCTGGAGACTTGTTATCTGAGATTATATGTCTATTGGTATTCCATTGGTATTTATTACCTTCTTTTCAGGTTAGCTGGATTCTGATATGTATCTACATCAGTATTTTCAGTACTAGTCTTTCCCTATTGTTGATAGGAGACTGTATTAGCGGAACTCTTATTGTTAGTATAACATTCTAAGCATATCTGCTGGGTATTCGCTGAGTTTATGGACTCACACCGTTGCCATATATATTTATTTTCAGGTTGAAATACTTGGAGTCGCCAGAAGAGCCCAGCAGCCAGTCCCTACCCATCGCGACATGTTTGGTGTTGTACTTTGCAGTGTCTATGTTTCCATATTCAGTTATTGGATTTGTATATGTTTTGGGAGTGTTGTTGTGTGCCCTAAGGGGTTGTTGTTGTATTTGTTGTTTCGTCATAAGTCGGACCGGTCTGCAGTCAGGTATGATTTATTTTGTATTATGGTCAGTTTATGTTTTAGTTTTGAGGCCTGAGGCCAAATATATATAATTAAACTGCATGGTGATGTCTAGTATGTTCTGTGTATGTGTAAATTGTCCGCCGGACAGGGGAGGTGCTGTCCGATTTTATATTGGAACAGCGGCTCCTGGGTCTCGGGGCATGGCACTTCCTCCCTTAATTTTGTAATATCTTTGATGTGTATATTGGTGCAATTTTGTCATACTAACATTTCACTCTTACTTTATTGTAGGTTACATTTAATGATGAGGAGTAGATTTTTAATGATAAACTTTTTTCCATCTTCTTTTAATTTTGATTCATCAAATTAGAATTCTAACTTTTTTTTTTTGGTTTGGGTAAGGGTGGTGGAAAGAGTTTTTGACTAATTATTCTTTTCAAAGTTGTTTGTTTTCTATTATTTATACTAGTACATATATGAATTTTGTTAGAATTTATACTTGAATCTCTCTTAAGGTCTATCCAAAAATGATAAAAAAAGATAAGGATACAATTGTCTTTTACAAGTTTTTTCAAATCTAATTTTCAGTAAAAGGGTACAATATTATTTTTTAAATATAAGGGGCAAAATGCAACTTAGATAGAAAATACAGAAAAGCAAAATATAAATCAATAAAAAATAAGGAGTTAAATATTATTTTTAAAATATAGGAGATAAAATACAACTGGATAAAAAATATAAAAGATTTAAAATTATTTATCTTTTTTAAATGTTCTTTTAGAGAAAAAGATGATTAAGCCCATTTAATTTCTACCCAAAATATAAAATGACCCATTCTTTTTTAAAAAATTTAAAAATTATAGAAGTTGAAAAATCATAAAATTTTAGTGACACGTTAACATGTTAGAATTGAAAAAATAATTTCTGTATAAAATATTTATATTCTCAAGAATGCTTATTATTTTCATCTATTTTTGTTTAAGTATTCATTTATGTGACTTATATATATTTTCCCAAACAACCAACAACGAAAAAAAATTGACTTGCTTTTCAACAAATAAAAATGTTTTCGCAATGTGATGGATCTTGTATTAAAAAGAAATCAAAGTAAATAATTTTCATAAACCCAATAATGTTAAAATATATCATTTTAAGTGCCAAAATTTATATAGAGAGACAACACATATTAAGCATGATAAAATTATAATAATTTTTTACAATAAGAGACTACAACAGCACTCCTCTCTAACATCATGCAATATAAATTCTCCATCATCATTAAGCTGACCTTTGAAGATAGCGAGTTTTCGAAACCATTGTCATAAATAATCTCTATAAACAAAGGAGGTATAAAGTTATATCAAGTTGATTGGGGTAAACTGGTAATCAGACATAATATTGCAAAAGACAATTGTATCCTACTCAAAATTATCTCTACTTTAATTTCTCTTTCTAGATATCCTCCAAAGGTGAACAAATATCTTACAATTTTGTTGTTACAATAATAACACAAGTACTATACCAGAATAGAACAAATATACAAATAAAAAACACTTTGCACGATGAAGAACTCTTCTTATTAATTGCTTGTTGCTTCTTGATTGCCCAGATGAGCACTAGGATCTTGACCAGATCATTCTCAACGCTCTAGCACAGCTATCTCGAAAACTAGTGGCAGCACAACAACCATTTATATATCCCAGTAACACCTTTGGTCTTATTCACACTACCCAGCTCGGGTTTGGAATCCGCCTAACAATCAACTAGAAAACACTTATCAATTGGCTGTTGCGTCATCAGTCAACTCATCGTCGTTTGTCAGTTGAACAACTGCTCATCTAAGGACATCTGGAACTGTTTAATACTTTTAACGTTATAACATCTACCACTTCATCAAAAAGCATTAGACTCACATGTCACATACACATTAACATTAACATCTTCATTCTCTCACATTCGTTTAATATTCAACCCCTATTATTTGTGGGATCTACATGTCATATACACATTCTCTCACATACATATTTTTTATTTTCAATTTTATTTGCCAATGTAAATGATTATTATTTAAAAATAAATAACAATAATATTTTTAAATATGTTTATTATTATTTAAAATCTAAATTATTATTATAAATTTGAAATGAAAGAGAACAACATAAAAAAAATTCACTTGCATATAATTAAAAAATAACATATAAATTAACATAAAACAAAACAATAAAATACTAATTCAGGGGTTGTTGTATTGTGACCAAATATGTTCAACTAAGTAGGTACGAAGTTGGTGATGCACATGATTGTCACGTAGTTGGGAATTTATCCGGAGATAATCATGAAATCTTCGATTTGAGCCTTGGACAGGTTGTGCGAGTTCATCACCTTCATCGTTGTACCAATTTGTCACGTGATCCCCTTATCTTCTACAATCATGTTGTGCAAAATAATACACGCTAACATAATATGTTTTAACTTTTTTTTATACCATAACGAGCTGGACCTCTGACAATTGCCCATCGAGCTTGAAGCATCCCAAATGCTCGTTCAACATCTTTCCTTGCATCCTCTTGTCTTTCGTTAAACAATCTTCTGGGATCTTCCAGATAAGGAAAAGTCTTCACGAAAATAGCTCATTCCAGATATATTCCATCTGTTAGATAATACCCCTTCTTATATTGAGTGTCGTTGATCGTGAAATTAATCTCCGGGGCATTTCCTTGTAAAACGTTATTGAATATGGGAGATTCATATAACACATTAAGATCATTACGTGAACCTGCGACACCAAAGAATGCATGTCATATCCACAAATCTTGAGACGCGACTGCTTCAAGCACAATTGTTGGTGATCCATGCCCTCTTGTAAATTGACCTTTCCAAGCAACTAAACAATTTTTTCATTCCCAATGCATGCAATCAAGGCTGCCTAATATTCCGGGGAAGCCGTGCATCTCATCATGTAATTGAAGAAGACGTTAAACATCATCAGCATTTGGTCTTCTCAAGTATTGATCTCCAAAGAGTTCAACCACATAAACGTAAAACTTGAAAAGACACTGAATGACGGTTGATTCACCCATGCGTAGGTACTCGTCAAGATGGTCTGCCGGGACTCCATAAGCTAATTGGCGAATCGCAGTTGTGCATTTTTGTAGTGGTGTCAAGCCTTATCTACTCGCAGCAGCATCCCTCTGCTGAAAAAATGATGAACGACCCTCAAGTGCATTCACTATACGACAAAATAAATCTCTTCGCATGCGAAATCGTCTTCGAAATATTTGATCTGGATACACTGGATTTGTGGAGAAATAATCATTGAAGAGTCTCACATGCCCGGCTTCACGATTTCCTTGGATAAACCTTCTTCTTCGCCGCATCTCGTTATTACTTTGATATGCTTCAACTATTTGTCGGCTTTGTTGAAGTATCAATAACATTAGCTCATTCCCTGGATCATAACCCTCGTCAACATCTTCAACATGAACTTCAATTTCACTTGTCGAGTCGGACGTGTTGCTACTTGAAGATTGAGACATATTTGGAGGAAGAATGAAGAATGAAGAGAAAACGAATTCGTCAGCTACTTGGAGAATGAAAAATTGTAGAGCATAAGGTGTCTATTTATTTGTTCTTGTCAACGACTATATTCTAACAGTTATATTACAATGGCTATATTCCAACTGTCATATTACAACAGCTATATTCCAACGGCTAGTTTGCAACGGTTATATTAATTGACCAGAAATTATAAATGAAGTTAAGAAAGTAAAATAATAGGAAATTACATTAATTTAAAAGGACAATGTTCGAAAATTACATTAATTGAAAATTATAATAAATAAAAATTACATATTCCATCTCTTCTTAATCTCTTGACATAGATGTTGATGAATGATAAATTGCTCTTGTGTCATTTGCGACGTGTCTTTCGAAAGGATTGTATATTCCATTAATTGAACTTTGGCTAAGGCAGTCTTTGCTTTCATTTCAGCAGCTTTTGCTTTCATCTCATCAACTTCGAGTTATTTTTGTTTCATTCCAACTTCAGTCTTTTTTATGCTTGTATACTCAGTAAATATTGCAAACATATTATCCAAATTTGTTGTTATACCTTTAATGTCTGATTTTATTTTACCTTTTCCTTTTCTTTTTGCTGCCTTCTGACCTATTGGACGAGTTTCTTCTTGATTCAGGTCTACATATAGACTAGCATCTTGGTTAAATGAGGTGTTGCTTGCTCCCGACTTTGAGGTTCTTGCCTTCTTTGTGCTAACAACGTGATCAACAGACTGTGGAGTAAACATTGGACGGTCTTTTACTATTCTCCACACATGCTCAATATTAAATGCAATGTTATTATTTTTTTCACGATATTTTTCATACGCAAACTGCAATATATCCTCATCACTGTGGCCGCTACGAAACGCACTATAAACGCTATTGTAATTTGCGTTGAAGTGATATACCTTTTTTGTATGGTATCATGCCAATGCGATCGTATTGTTAGTGATATGAGAGAAGTGTCCTAAGGCAATCGCCTTATAATTGTAAACATTTATTTTAATAAATGATAATTCACTATTTGAGTATACATGTTTATGTATTTGATTGAGATCTTAAACTCATCTACTGAATGTCCGCAATACAATTCACAGCATAAGAGAATTTGTGATGGGATCACAACTTGTGATTATCTCTAAATGTGCAAATGTGAAGTATTGAAAGTATCCCTAGTCGATGAATTAATAAAAATGGACACTATCAATTCTGTTGAGACTAGCATGGGTTATTCTCTAATCAGCTGATTCTCACAGGCTGGTGACATTGGGATGTCCGGAGATAAACATGGATGCTAGTTAAGGGAACTAGTTCATTGGAGTGACTAGCTGTAAAACTTCATATGGTTATCTATATAGATATGTCAATGAAGTTCTTACTGCAGCTTAAGTGCGATGTTCCTTTGACTTGCGGTGTTCAAGTCATCTTGGTCATGGAGACTTATACTTTAACATCTTAAGCAAGTATCTCCAAGGAGGTGTGGACCCAGGATGATTGGGTATAAGCCAAAGTGCCCGAAGATGTTTGAACAGCCTACAAAGGATTCACCACTCCTTGCGAGGAGTTGTATACCCAGGCCTATCGTCGGATTGTTACTCAAAACCTCTGGCCAGAGTATATCATGTTAAGAGTGCGAGTCTCTTAAATACATGAGAGTAATTAGAAATCCAAAGGACGAGAAAGACATTACTTGGGCTAGGTGTGACGTAGTCAGCCTAGTGGGGACTGACACCATAGACCGTGTCCTGAACCAAGTGGGTATAAGGTGGTGAAGGGAATGGGGCACGATTCATTAGAGCTGCTGAAGGGTTTCAGAGTAATTTCTTCTGAGGTTAAACCGTTGATCTTTCGATTAATTGGGGATCATGATGTACTACTAGGTGCCACTCATGATCGTTCTATAATTAATGAGTTAATTATAGACGGCCAACATAAATCGAAAGCCTATTTAGTCACACGCACTACGAGTAATCCGAGGGATTTAAAACGAGTTGAAAATTGGATTTTCCGATCAAGAGAAATAAGTCGAATCTGAGTTAATCAGAGGCGCAATGGAAGCTAAAAATGGCTAAGTCTTTTGAAGGCTTATTGGGCGAATTAAATGAGTTTAATTCGCGACCGGTTCGGATTGGTTTGGCCGGCCAAAGAGGGTACTAACCCTCCTTGTGGTGGCCGGCCATTAAAGGGAATTAAATCAATTTATTTGGTTTAATTAATAAAATAAATCTAGTGTGATTTGTTTTATAAATTATGGATAAATAAATTTGTATAAAGAAATTTATATAAATAAATTTGTAGAAATTTATTCTTTTTATGGAGGTTAAAATAATCCATGAATTGGTTTATTTTAATTTTATAAAATCAATTAAGAATTGATTTTTCTATAATAAGAAAGTTTATAAATTTCTTATAAAATTTATTCCATAATTTAAAGAGAAGAAGAATTTGTTTTATTATAAATTAGTTATAATAAGACTCGGCTTAAACGGAATAATTAATAAGAGAATTTATAAGATAAATTTCTTATAACTAATTCCGTTAATTCCGTTAAGAGGGAGACTTAGCAAAGGAGTTGCTACTATATAAAGGAACCAAAGGCAAGCCCTTATTCCCAATCAACTAATCAAGTTGTGAAGAGCTCTCCCTCTCTCTCTCGTCTCTTCTCCCTCCCTCTCCCTTCCCTTAGGGCCGGCGCCCTTCTTGGAGAATTAGGGCCGGCTCCCACCTTCCTTGCTAGGGTCGGCGCACCCTATCAACACCAAGCAAGGTTGCCGTGAGCTTCAAGAAGAAGGAGAAACGAAACAAGAAGAAGAAGAAGCGGATAGCGACTCCTCTCTTCCCGGAATTCGATTCCGTTTTCTTGGTGGTTAGTTTCCCTTTCCTCTCTTGATCTTTCTTGTTGTGCCTATAGAGAATCTAGTAGTTCTCGTCGGCACAAAACTCGTGACTTTGCGAAGTCATCCCGAAGAGAACTCGGGGTGGACGCGAATAGAGGCGGAGCTTCCAAGGGACGCTACGGTTGGATCTCGTCCCTTACTTCGAGTTACGAAAGGTACTTAGTAAATTAGTTTACTTTTCTGCAAAGTTTTATTTTATGATTAAGTCAACACATCATAAGGTTGCATTCTAGATACGTGGTTAAAATAATTTAGGAAATTATTTTATGCTAATTCTTCCGCTGCACGTAAAAATTTAAAATTTTACGAACCCGTATCCTTGTCAACATGCGCCCGGTCCCAACAGTGGTATCAGAGCCGGTTAGTGTTCGACATTATCATATAATTGTTTTGCGGAACACTTTGTCATGATCTCAATTTCGGAAAAAATTTTCAATTATGGAAACTTTCAAATTATAATAGATTTTAGATTTAGAAATTTCAAAGTTTGGAAATCTTCATGAAATTTCGCAAACGTTTGGAATTTTCTAGTTTCTAAAATTTTATGATAATTGTGAAAACTTCCCATCTTTGGAAACTTTCCAATCTTGGAAATTTTCTATTTTAGAAATTTTCCAACTTTGGAAATATGCAAGTTTTCTTTGTACCAGAAACTTACAAATATTCTGAAAACCTATTATAAAATCTCGCAATTTTGGACACTTTCTTTTGAGAAAGTCTAGACAAATTTATGAATAATTAGTTGACAATTTTAATTTGAATTGGTTTTTAAATTGACAACAAAATTCTTTATTTTGGATTGAGCCTCGGGGAGCCGTCCAATTTAAAGTTAGTTGTTGTAATTTAATTTCCCAATTTTAAATGAAATTGTCATGTTTAATTTGGTTGCGCTTCCGAAGCGGACCAAATTAGATTTACGACAAATTATTTTTTCTTTGGGTATCTGAGCCTCGGGGAGCCACCCTTAGAAAATGATTTGTTGTAATTAATTAAATCCATGAATAAAATATGTTTTAAGAGGTGATGCTCTAACATATTGTTGTCTCCAAAATTAATTAGGAAAATGGTTTCCTATAGAGTTTCTTAATTGAGATTTTCATGAAAATAATATGTGGTTGAATTAAGGGAATTGTCTCTTAATTTAATAAGTTTTGATTTAGAGAAATCAAAGTCTTGAACATATTATTTCCGAAATTGATTATGACAATTTAGGAAATTGTTTCCCAAAACAATTGCTTTAATAAAGTATGAAATTAGAATTAGGGAATCCGGTTCCTAATTCAATTAATGAGACTTGATAATTTAAGTCACATACATACTTTATTAAGGAAATCGTTAGTCATGACATATGTCATGAATGTGCTTAGAAAAGATGAGACCCAAAAACCCCTTACAAAATATTAAGGCTAACACCTTCCATTAATATGGTTAGAACCGGAGTTTTGTTTCTCGATTGGGTTGATGGACACATCCATGCCCGACTTGAACCTCAACATGTTCAAACCATGGAATTAGTTTATGAATAATATAGTTCGAGTCAAAGGTCAATCATTAGTTTTGGTTGTTGGACACATCCAAGCCTGACTAAGAGGTTAAATGATCTCCAACCATGTTAAAACTATTTCTTGATTAATGGGTCAGCCTTAAGCTTGGAGCATCGATTTGTTGTGCCACAGCCAAGGTCGATGTAAAGAGAGGTGCAGTTGGGTGCTATGTGTAATGATACATACTTGTTAATGAGTTAACAACCCAATGATTTATGCAAACATTCAATTAGTTGATAGCATAAAATGATAGTTACATATATGTGATGTGTAATCGGTATAATTACCTACCTTCATAGCTAAGAAAAACTTGATGGCCACAGTCATGGTTGTTCTTATCTATGGTTGGATATCAACCTATTTGGAGATGTTCCTACGATCTCCCGAATTGATAATAAGGGTGACTCAATTCGTAAAATAAATAGGATTTAATTTATGTATGATGATACATTCTTTAATCATTCTTCTCACATAAACTCAATTTGTATTTCTAGGATAATCACTCGATAATGTCTTCTCTAAACTTGTGTTCCATTTTGGACACCAATAAACTGACTGGGCCGAACTTCATGGACTGGCTTCGAAACCTAAGGATAGTCCTTAAGGCAGAGAAGCTTGCTTATGTCCTTGAAGATCAACTTCCCAACCATCCTCCAGAGAAAATGCAACTC
>JAGFNQ010004921.1:463773-498953 GCA_024364735.1 Boesenbergia rotunda
AATCTGAAGCTTTTGAGAAATTCAAAGAGTTCAGAAATGAAGTAGAGAAACAACTTGGCAAAAGTATTAAATACTTCGATCCGATCGGGGTGGTGAATACTTAAGTCAAGAGTTTCAAGATTATCTTAGGGACAATGGGATATTGTCCCAATGGACTCCGCCGTATACACCACAGCATAATGGTGTATCTGAGAGGCGCAACCGAACCTTGATGGACATGGTTAGGTCGATGATGAATCATGCAACTCTTCCAAAATCCTTTTGGGGCTATGCACTTAAGACAGCTGTTTACTTGCTAAACAGAGTCCCGACCAAGGTAGTCTCTACTACTCCGTATGAGATATGGAATAGTAAGAAACCTCACTTAACTCACCTTAAGATATGGGGTTGTCCTGCTTATGTGAAGCGGGTTGTATCAGACAAATTGGATGCTAAGTCTGATAAGTGTCTATTCATTGGATACCCTAAGGAAACGAAGGGATACCAATTCTATCATCCCTTGGAACAAAAGGTGTTTGTTTCAAGGCATGCTGTATTTCTGGAAAAAGAGTTTCTTTTACAAGAAAACAGTGGGAGTGGCATTGAACTTGATGAAGTTCAAGAAACTCCAATAGACATTATAGAGACACCTAGTCTAGACCCACAACCGATAACTCATAGTGATGAGCTATTAGTTGAACCTAAAACAACACCACCTCTTCGTAGATCTGATAGGACACGCAATATTCCAGAGAGATACGGATTTCTCATAAGCGAATCGAACGACGTGTTACTCATAGGCGATGACGAACCTATCAGTTATGAAGATGTTCTGAGATGTTTAGAAAGGGATAAATGGCTTGAGGCCATGAAGTCGGAAATGGATTCCATGTACGAAAATCAAGTATGGGACTTGATTAACCCACCTGAAGGGATTAAACCCATAGGGTGCAAGTGGGTTTTCAAGAAGAAAACCGACATGGAAGGTAATGTAGTTACCTTTAAGGCTAGATTAGTGGCAAAAGGATATCGTCAAAAACAAGGGATTGATTATGACGAAACCTATTCGCCAGTAGCTATGCTTAAATCCATTCGGATGCTCCTAGCCATAGCAGCTCATTATGATTATGAGATATGGCAAATGGATGTGAAAACAGCTTTCCTTAACGGAAACCTGCTTGAGGATGTATACATGATACAACTTGAAGGTTTCACATCGGTTGATAAAACCAAAGTGTGCAAGCTTCGACGATCCATATATGGATTGAAGCAAGCATCTAGGAGCTGGAACATCCGTTTTGATGAGACAATCAAAGAGTTTGATTTCTCACAAAATCTTGACGAACCTTGTGTGTACAAGAAGGTTAGTGGGAGTGCAGTCGTATTCCTAGTATTATATGTCGATGACATATTACTTATAGGAAACGATATATCAGTCTTACAGACAGTTAAAATTTGGTTGTCCAAAACTTTCTCCATGAAAGACCTGGGAGAAGCAACCTATATCCTTGGGATTAGAATCTATAGAGATAGATCAAAACGGTTGCTTGGTCTTTCGCAGTCTACATATATAGACTGAGTGCTAAAAAGGTTTAGCATGTCGGAATCCAAGAAAGGTTACCTTCCCATCAGGCATGGGATCAACCTTTCAAAGTCTATGTGTCCGCGCACAGAAGACGAGAGGATTTGCATGAATAAGATTCCCTATGCATCCGCGAAAGGATCTATCATGTATGCTATGTTATGTACTAGGCCCGATGTATCGTATGCTTTGAGCGTCACAAGCAGATAGCAGTCGGATCCAGGAATGGATCATTGGGCGGCTGTCAAGACAATCCCTAAGTACTTAAGAAGAACTAAGGATGTGTTCCTAATATATGGAGAAGGAGATATGGTAATACGTGGGTATACAGATGCCAGTTTCCAGACAGATAAGGATGACTCCAAATCGCAGTCTGGATACGTATTTATTTTGAATGGAGGCGCAGTAAGTTGGAAAAGTTCCAAACAAGACACCGTAGCGGATTATACCACGGAAGTAGTTTGGATCAAGAAGTTTGTCTCGAAACTTGATGAGGTTCCAACTATTGATGAAGCAGTGCCGGTTTACTGCGACAACAATGGAGCTATTGCACAAGCAAAGGAACCAAGGTCTCATCAACGATCCAAACACGTGCTTCGCCGCTATCATCTGATCAGAGAGATTATAAGTAGGAATGACATACAAATTGAGAAAATTCCCACTGAAAGGAATTTAGCGGATCCTTTAACTAAGGCCTTGCCTCAAAGCAAGTTTGAGGGTCATGTTAGAGCCTGTGGTATTGGATACCGTAGCGATTGGCATTAGGCCAAGTGGGAGTTTGTTAGTGATATGAGAGAAGTGTCCTAAGGCAATCGCCTTATGATTGTAAACATTTATTTTAATAAATGATAATTCACTATTTGAGTATACATGTTTATGTATTTGATTGAGATCTTAAACTCATCTACTGAATGTCCGCAGTACAATTCACAACATAAGAGAATTTGTGATGGGATCACAACTTGTGATTATCTCTAAATGTGCAAATGTGAAGTATTGAAAGTATCCCTAGTCGATGAATTGATAAAAACGGACACTATCAATTCTGTTGAGACTAGCATGGGTTATTCTCTAATCAGCTGATTCTCACAGGCTGGTGACATTGGGATGTCCGGAGATAAACATGGATGCTAGTTAAGGGAACTAGTTCATTGGAGTGACTAGCTGTAAAACTTCATATGGTTATCTATATAGATATGTCAATGAAGTTCTTACTGCAGCTTAAGTGCGATGTTCCTTTGACTTGCGGTGTTCAAGTCATCTTGGTCATGGAGACTTATACTTTAACATCTTAAGCAAGCATCTCCAAGGAGGTGTGGACCCAGGATGATTGGGTATAAGCCAAAGTGCCCGAAGATGTTTGAACAGCCTACAAAGGATTCACCACTCCTTGCGAGGAGTTGTATACCCAGGCCTATCGTCGGATTGTTACTCAAAACCTCTGGCCAGAGTATATCATGTTAAGAGTGCGAGTCTCTTAAATACATGAGAGTAATTAGAAATCCAAAGGACGAGAAAGACATTACTTGGGCTAGGTGTGACGTAGTCAGCCTAGTGGGGACTGACACCATATACCGTGTCCTGAACCAAGTGGGTATAAGGTGGTGAAGGGAATGGGGCACGATTCATTAGAGCTGCTGAAGGGTTTCAGAGTAATTTCTTCTGAGGTCAAACCGTTGATCTTTCGATTAATTGGGGATCATGATGTACTACTAGGTGCCGCTCATGATCGTTCTATAATTAATGGGTTAATTATAGACGGCCAACATAAATCGAAAGCTTATTTAGTCACACGCACTACGAGTAATCCGAGGGATTTAAAACGAGTTGAAAATTGGATTTTCCGATCAAGAGAAATAAGTCGAATCTGAGTTAATCAGATGCGCAATGGAAGCTAAAAATGGCTAAGTCTTTTGAAGGCTTATTGGGCGAATTAAATGAGTTTAATTCGCGACCGGTTCGGATTGGTTTGGCCGGCCAAAGAGGGTACTAACCCTCCTTGTGGTGGCCGGCCATTAAAGGGAATTAAATCAATTTATTTGGTTTAATTAATAAAATAAATCTAGTGTGATTTGTTTTATAAATTATGGATAAATAAATTTGTATAAAGAAATTTATATAAATAAATTTGTAGAAATTTATTCTTTTTATGGAGGTTAAAATAATCCATGAATTGGTTTATTTTAATTTTATAAAATCAATTAAGAATTAATTTTTCCATAATAAGAAAGTTTATACATTTCTTATAAAATTTATTTCATAATTTAAAGAGAAGAAGAATTTGTTTTATTATAAATTAGTTATAATAAGACTCGGCTTAAACGGAATAATTAATAAGAGAATTTATAAGATAAATTTCTTATAACTAATTCCGTGAATTCCGTTAAGAGGGAGACTTAGCAAAGGAGTTGCTACTATATAAAGGAACCAAAGGTAAGCCCTTATTCCCAATCAACTAATCAAGTTGTGAAGAGCTCTCCCTCTCTCTCTCTTCTCTTCTCCCTCCCTCTCCCTTCCCTTAGGGCCGGCGCCCTTCTTGGAGAATTAGGGTCGGCTCCCACCTTCCTTGCTAGGGCCGGCGCACCCTATCAACACCAAGCAAGGTTGCCGTGAGCTTCAAGAAGAAGGAGAAACGAAACAAGAAGAAGAAGAAGCGGATAGCGACTCCTCTCTTCCCGGAATTCGATTCCGTTTTCTTGGTGGTTAGTTTCCCTTTCCTCTCTTGATCTTTCTTGTTGTGCCTATAGAGAATCTAGTAGTTCTCGTCGGCACAAAACTCGTGACTTTGCGAAGTCATCTCGAAGAGAACTCGGCGTGGACGCGAATAGAGGCGGAGCTTCCAAGGGACGCTACGGTTGGATCTCGTCCCTTACTTCGAGTTACGAAAGGTACTTAGTAAATTAGTTTACTTTTCCGCAAAGTTTTATTTTATGATTAAGTCAACACATCATAAGGTTGCATGCTAGATACGTGGTTAAAATAATTTAGGAAATTATTTTATGCTAATTCTTCCGCTGCACGTAAAAATTTAAAATTTTACGAACCCGTATCCTTGTCAACATGCACCCGGTCCCAACACGTATGATACTTACATTTCTGTTGGGTGTACCTTGAGGACGATTCTCATTATAGTAGCTAGCAACACGACCTCAGAAAGCATCTATCTTCTGATCATTGTCGATGATTGGATCGTCGCTGATAGTGACAAATGATCTGGCCAAAATTTCGCCTTCAGACTTACTCCATGTTGATCGTTTTCTTCTACCCGTAGCACCAGAATCTGTCTTCTCTAAATTAACAACTTCAATTGGAGATTCACGGTCGGATACTTGAGTCTCTGGAACAAAAGTTGGAGTAAATGGATCACTTTCCGTCAGAGATGTAAAGGCATGCCGGTTGCAGGTGGATTGGATGGATAATTTTGTGGATATGGATTATATGGATAATTAGGTGGATATGGATCATATGAGTTATTTGGTGGATATGGATTATGTGGATAATTTGGTAGATATGAAAAATATGGATAATTTGATGGAGTTTGAGAATTTGGGGAAGAAGTATTTTCTAAAAAAACCTACAATTATTTTCATCCATTTCGGAAGAAAATACTAGAAAGGAGATTTTTAGAAGGAGGGAGGAAAGTGTTTGAAGATTGAAATGAGTGTTGTAAGATGATGAGTTTTTATAGATGATTTTTTTATTAAAATAAATGTTTGTGACCGTTTACTAGCCATTTAGGTGATCGTTGTCGATTTTTAATCGATTACGGCTGCCCCAATCAATTAAAGTCGCAGTTCAAGGGTCTCCCACAAGTCTCCCCACCCCCAATCGATTGGGGAGACCCGTAATCGATTACGGGCGCCCACAATCGATTGGGAATGTCATGTCACACGCGATGAACGTGTTCAAACATCTGAACGCGTACATCGCGTCAGCGCATTAACGTGCTCGCCGCAATGGCTTTAACGCGAATAGTGTGTTAATCGAGCGTTATAACGCTCGATTAACGCACCATTGCATGTGCCCTAAGTCACTTGATCACGTGACCTTTAATGCCTCCATATACGACAACCAATACTATCGACAATCAATTTATATGTCAACCATCAATTGCTTTAGTTGACTCAATGATCTTAGGGGGCGCTTGATTTGCTTGTTTTCTATTTTCATTTTCAGTAGAAAATGTGATTTTCTGGAAAACATATTTGGTTTGTATTTCCCAGTCTTATTTTCCAGAAAAAGATATAGCGTTTTCTGGAAAATTAGAGAATGAAATAAAGTCATTTTCCAGAAAATGAGAAAATATAATTTTCTGAAAAATGAAAATAGAAAATGGAGTAAACCAAACGTTCCCTTATATTTGCTAGCTTTTCTTATCAACCAACTACCCTTCACCAAACATAAATAAAAATATTCTATTCATTTTATTTCCTAACGGAGTCGATTGCTCAATTAACCGCTAAACTATCATCGGCCAACTAATCAAACCTTATATCATGTCCAAATAACAACTTCATGATGGGCCTTCTATTCCTCGGAGATAACCTTCGGGGCTATGGTGCAGCGGTAGGGCGACTAATCGCTATCCCAGGTATCCGTGGTTCGATCCCCAGCTACGGCGTATTTACAGGAATTTTTCCTCCAAATGGGGCGCGAACCCTGGGATGTTGGGCTTCTAGATCGCCCATCGCGAGTGCTTCCCGATTTACCCAGGCAGCCGATGGGAAACTTCTGTGAGGCTGGGCCGGTTGCCCGAGGTTGGAAAAACCTCGCTAATCATTTTTTTTCAATTCTTCGGAGACCTATTCTCTGAGATATTACCTAAAAATTGTTTATCTTTGGAACTTCAACCCTGCCCGACATTTAGTTAACTTTGACTTATTGAGATTTCAGTATAACAAAACATTTGATCCATCCTCCCTAATCTATTTGGACTTCAATCATTTACCTAAAATCTAGTTCTCTGTGACTTGGTATGACTTTCTTGAGCAAATATATGACCCTCACCAACCTACCTAGATTTTCAAGGAGGTTGCGATCATGACCAAAAGGAGTAGACAAAAAAAAAAAACTCCATCCACCATCATTCCCTTGACCTTTTTCTTTCTATCATACACTATACCTGTTATTGCATTTGGATACATGTTGAGTTCACAACAAATAACTAGTGCTTAATTGCATATGCGATTATGTTGTTATGTCTTGGGAAACAAACATTCAACGTGACATCGAAGCACTGCTCCTGACTCAGTGCTCGACAATCAACTCGGACTTGGGGCCCTACCACCCACTCGGACTCGACCGACTTGACGTCCTGACTCGACACTTGGAGACTTGACTCGGGAGCACTTGACATCCCACTAAGAGCACTCGTCACACTTTTCGGGAGCACTCGACGCACTGCTTGGGTGACACTCGACTTCCCACTCGGGCTTGAGAAGCACTAGAGCAGCATCAACCTCATGGCACTCGACGCTCAAACAACTTTCTTCCCTCTCGAGACTACTGCTTGGACAACCAAGCAGCTCGGCCTAACCAACCTAGTCCGACAATTTGAGATTATCAATTCAAGTCATCTCGATAGATAAATTTAAATTATTTTATGTAATATCAATTAAGATATTCCCTATATCTTTGACATCAATCTTCGTGTAAGGTTGTCTAACACTCTCTTGGACTTTTCCTTCGACTTGAGTGCACTTAATCCTTCTCTCTTCCCAAGGTGAGCCGCCTATTCTTGCAGTTTCCTCTTTCCTTTCCCCTAAAGCATATTACGTGGCTTTTATCAATTGAAATTAATATACCTTTAGGTGTGGAATAAAAAAGGGCTAAAACTTTCCCCTCACTCCTTGAAGTGTGAATGGTTCCTCTGCCACTTGATCTGATGAGATGGATAAGTCTGGAGTCAACAATTGAGGCTTCTTCCTGTCTGGTATCAAAGGTTTCTCTTCCTCTTCAGTCTCGGATGAAAAGGCCAAAGCATCCACAACTTTCACCTTGAATATTGAACACATCTCAACCTATGAATTGTCCCACTCTTGGACTGATGAGCCTTTTTCCATGGGCTCTTCCTCCTTTATTACTGATGAAGGGTTCTCGTGAAACTTGATCGGCTTCATCCATAGATCGTGAGCACTTTTAGACTCCCCTGTCCAACACACAATGTCATTCTACAAAACATCAATTAACAATTCCAATACCTTCGAGTTTGCCTTGGACTTTTGAATTTACTCGTTCCATTTGTTCCTCTTGAGGGTCCTTTGGGACTTCAAAATCTCCCATCAATACAAATCAATCTTTGATATTCATCATGATGAAATATTCCATCCTTGACCTATAATGGGCAAAATCTTTGATTCCAAATGATGATGGTGCTCGAATATCAAAACCAAGTCCATCTTGATTCTGGCTCTTCCAACACCTTGCCCTCTTGGCGGTAAGTTTAATCAAAGAGCCAAAAAGCTCTAATACCACAAGAAGTTGTAACTAGAGGGTGAATAGATGAGCCCCCGGAGTTATGGTGCAGCGGTAGAGTAACTAATTGTTAACTCAAGCATCTGCGGTTCAATCCCCAACTACGGCGCATTTTACAGAAATTTTTCCTCCAAATGGGACGTGAACCCTGAGACACTGGGCTTCTAGACTGCCCACCGCGAGCGTTTCCTAATTTATCCTAATGACCGATGGAAAACTTTCGTGGAATCGGACTGATCATCTCAGGTTTAATTTGTCTGCTGCCTGGTTCATCAATTTTTTTAGAGGGTGAATAGATGCTCGTTCTCTTTTTTTTTTTGTTAGATCATGCTAGTTTATAAGATGTTAATGTGCAACAAAAATACAATAATAAACAACAAAACACAAACACAATTAAACAATCATACAAACTAATTTACATGATCTGGAGTTTTGATTTCTACTCCACAACCTATGATATATCAATAGATTACTCTCGAAATCATCACTATCTTTTCTCCTTTTCTAATACCTTCTAGAAACCGAAAAACCTCTCGAAATAGCCTATTCTTACATCAATGCAACAACACAAAATACAAGCAAATATAAAACAATACGACAAATGAAGATTAGAACAATGAGAGCTCTTTTGCTTGCTTTGAATTACTTCGAAATAGCTCTAGAATACAGTAGCACTCCCGAGAAACCATCAAGAATTGATGTCAAACCACTCCTCAAAACTCACTTTTATAGAGCTTCTGTTTGTTCTGAAATATGTCAATCAGTTGACTGTTTTGTCTCCGACAACGACTAATTTACAGTTCAATTGACTGCTTCACTATAACATGCAAGGAATTGGAAAGTTGCCATGGCCTTATTTATCATTGGATCTTTCCTAATTTTCTATTTTGGCATTAGTAGACTAATCTTACCATATCACTTAGCTTCTCATGACATTAATTGATTAGTTAGTTAACTATTCACTTGAACATAACCTTTTGTTTGTTAGCATTTCAGCCTGAGTCAATTGTTCCATCAGTAGACTGTCGTCTTTGAAAGTCAACTGCTCCAAACCACAAATCCCTAAAAAACCTTTTGTGGTTCTGAGTCTTCAATCGACTCTCCTAAACCCATATCATCCAATTCTTTTAAACCTAAAATATGATCAAATCACAACTTTGTAGTTTTGAATTCATTAGCCGACTAACACTCTGATTCCAACCACAAGGTTGAATCCATATCGTACAAAGAGACCCTCTATCTCTAGGACTTTCTCATCTTCTTAATACAAGTTAATCTCGACTTACCATGATTTTATCCTCACTTAGCATCTAGTTGACCTCATCCTACCACCTACCAGAACTTCTCATGCCTAAAGGCTCCTCACGTCTATGACTACGTCTATTACCTAGTATCCAACTGGCCTCAACTTAGCAAGACTTCTACTTGTTCAGTCTCAAGTCAACCTTAACTCGACAAGACTTTCAACGACTAGAGTTCATTCCTCTAGAACTTCCAATGTGCAAAAACTAATTCTTTGGGACTTCAACCATTGTTTGACATCTAGTTACCTTTGACTTGTTAGAACTTCCATCTCAGCCAAACATCGAGTCCTCCATGACCTTCTTCACTTGCCTAATATATAGCCTTCTTTGACCTATTAGGACTTCCACTGCAAACACATGTTGAATTTCTTCATTGCCAGCATGTAGTCAACCTTGATCCACTCAGCTTTTTTTCCTTGTCAACTACTTATTGGACTTCAACACTTATAAATGTATGGTCAACCTCAACCCATTTGGACTTTGTCCACTGTCAAATATCAAATCAACCTGGACCTACTTAATTCATCCAATCAACATATTGTTCAAATATTAAAACACATCCTTGGTCTTATCAAGACCTTGCACTGATTGCACCAATAGAATTGTTACCTAAAAGATCTTTCAAGGCAAGCATGAAACCTTGGATTTGAACCTTTTTACCCTCTTAATTGTCTTTGGCACTTGGTATGAGTATAGGAGAGTTTAGAGAAAATTCCATATGAGATTTAGTGTCACAAACCAACCAAAACACATATATAATGTCATATTTGGGTCGATTAGGTTGACAAGAGAAAAGTACGAACTAATTCAAAAAATTTTGAACAATATGTTCAAGTTTTGGTGAATTAGTGAAATGCTTAGGTTGCCTCAACAATTTTCAGTTGACAAACCATAAGTGTTGGGTTAACCTAACTTACATACTATAAGTTAACTTTCAAAAAATTTCGACATAGAGTGATTCACCATAAATATTAGGTTGACCAACTTTTTTTGTCATCCTATAAAGGATTAATTACTCCCACCTTGAGAAAGTTTGTCTTTAAAAATTTGCCTACCTAGGTGACCAAGGCCCATCCTCAACCCAAAGGTTTGACTATTGAAATATGCAATCTTGATAGGTTGACTAGCCTTCAAGAACAAAGCTATCTAAAACCTTTTAGGTCGTCTTTCTAGTACTTAGCATCACTTTTGTCCAATTCCCAAATTGATATAACTTGACCCAAAGGCACTATTAAGTTTATTTGGCTTAAAGACTAAGTTCTCTAGATAGCGACTCCTACCTAGAAACTAGACTTGTTTCACAAATAACTAGCTGAAATAAACCCAAAAGAATACAATACTTGTCAAGTGTTCGGGTGAAAGTCTATCTTGACCTCTTCCATCGAGATACAAGCTCCGTGTTACTCCGTGTTCATTCCATTTCACACAACAATTAAGCTTTCTTCATGACTCCTATTGGATTTGAAAATGGTAAGTAAATATGCTTGCTCTTTCAAGAGTATATCATCAATTAAAATGATCTTTTGAACTTAAATATAAATATCAAAACATCCAAATTAACACTAACCACAAGGAAAAAATTATTTTCCCAACCAATATGACAAAGCTCAACTCTAAATATGATTAATAAAAATTGACATGATGATTCCAACATATAATATGAGTGGCATAAGTTAATTTACTACTACATAAAGAACATGAGCAAATATGGTATGATACAAATTTTCGCCTCTAGATAGAATCTTATATGGTAATTTAAGATTCTCATAAGATTCTAATCTGACAGAATCTTGTAAAACCCACAATTTCTACACTGGCTTCGAAATAGAACTAGATGGTCAATTTGGAACGAAATTGGTATCTGCATTACTATTTTAGCGTCTAAATAACAATACTGCATTATAGCTAACTAATTCTATATCGTTTAAACTACCTGTTGGGGATTCAAATTGGAAAATCAGTGCATAAATAGGAACTCGATTCTAAGGTTATAAACTATGGTCAAATGCAAAAATGAACACCATATGCTTTACGGTATATTCATTCAAACGAGAAAGAAAAATAAGACAAAACTCTTGTGACACCTTAACTATGCAAGTCAGCCCTTCCTTGCTTTTAGAAACAAATGAGAGCGAGCATTGTAAGCCTTCAAAGGTTCCTGTGTCTCAGCTACTCGTTGTCACTGACTTGGTTTTTTATATGTTCTATCAATAATTTTATGTGTCCTTTGTACTCGGTTAGAATGTTGATTTAACCCATTCTTATTGACCCTTGACATTATACATGGTCATGTTCAGATCGCAAAACTGGGAGGCTTCATTCAAGAGGTCTGACAAGGCATCTATCCATAGCAATTTCCCCCTTTATAACTGATCTGGTATTTACTACATGCATCTATGGGTGTGGATGGGTCTTAGCATTAAGACAGTGGACAAATCAAATGCTACAGAATACATGAATTTACAGATCTCATACATATTCCTAGATTAACTGATGGTAGTTAACTTTTAATTTCTATTTTATAAATGTTTGTGGGCGAGGAACCAGAAAAGGAACTCTGGATATATGCAAGACTTGAATTGCTAATTGAACTTGAAATTCAAATAATCTGTGTCCTTCAATCTTGCATATCATCTACTGATTACATAGAAGAAAGTTATCAGAAGCTAAGGACAGCAAGATATCTAGAATTGAACATCAACTCACATGCATATACTTCCAACATAAATGTAAATGGAAAATATGTGTGATCAGAACATCAATCAGAAGTAAAGCCCCAAATAATAATAATAATAATAATAATAATAAATATGAATCATCAAAGTTGATACAAAATTAACCAGAATAAGATATATATTGGACAGTAACTTCAAAATGTTTCACATACAATTAGGAGTTTAATTTAGCATTACATATCCAAGGTGCAAATGACAATCATCTTAACATAACAGTTAGCTACATACAGCTGAAAGTTTTAGGATATGCAAAATTTACAAGTATTACTAACTAGGACCATCCTCATAAAATTCTAAGAATATTTTATCTTGACCTCATAGTTTACTTAATTTTTCATTTTCCCCAATAATTTGAAATTTTATATTTTCTTCCTATTGTTCTCAAAATAGAAACAAAATACCTCACATTCAATGACATTTTTTCTCCTGCACAAACAGGGATTTCTATATCACATGTGATAATAAAACAAGAGTATATTTTGAAAAAACAAGTTTAAATGATCTGATTAATTGGGCACAATAAAATTAATTATTTTGACATAAAGATCCAACATCTTGCATTATCACCATATTACAACAATAGCCTTCTTCTATTAGAGATAATCAATGGATCATGAAACAAAAAAATATCACCAACGAAATACAATAAGGAGAAAAAGGAGGAGAAGGTAGGGGAAACCTTCCAACCATTTACACATGATGAACAAAGTTTGAAGCTTGTTTGAGAAGAAATTGTGATGACGTCTAAAAAAATTTGAGAAGAGCTTGTGGCCATAAATATAGAAGTATGCAAGGAGCTTCTATGTGCAGAAGTAAAGGCTTAAAAATCAGAGCGAAAGTACTATGAATGTACATGAATTATGTGCCTCTTAAGTCATTCATTTCCCTCCATCCAAAGATATTAATAGTTGTTATAAAAAAAAAGGCATCCTAAGCAGAGGGTCGCATGTACAATTTACAATCAAACATCATCGGCTACTAGAGTGATACTAATTAGACAGTGGAGTTAACTGTCACCGATTCAAATGTGATAATGAGCACATTGTTATCCTCTTATATTCCTCTGCTTCCAGAATAACAAATGAAGATGGAACTCATCTAATTGGGCAAAGGAAAGAAGAACCATGCAAAGGAAGCATAAACATAGTTCTTCAGTTAAGGCCGTTATAAGTGAAAATTAGTTAGCAGAGATCAGTCCTCACCAGTAGGGAAAAGCGTCAGCACCTTCCTCTCGCCATGGCTTCCCCTTCCGGCAGACTCCGAATCATCTGCAAATGACCCGGCCTGTGGTGAAGTCAAATGCATCAATCCCATTCCAGGTGACGGCCCGACCGGCTGATGCATGCGGGATTGGGGCATGACACGATTCAGGAAGCTTTGGTCAACCCCTCCTCCGTTCGGCAGAGGTCCGAAATGTCCCAGATGCCTCTGGTGGTAGAGCTGCTGCTGCACGGCGGATGTGATCTGCTGCTGGTGCTGCAGGGCGGCGAAGGGAAAAAAGGGATCAGGGGCCACGATTGGCTCGCGACTCAGGAAATGCTGGGGCACGGGGGCGCTGGCGAAGAGCTGATCCGTGGCGGCGTCGACAGCGGAGATCGGCCCCGCGGCGGCGGAACCCCCGAGGCCCTGCATGCGCTTGAGGTAGAGGCGGTACTTCTGGAGGTGACTGGCGACGTTCTCGCGGGTGAGGCCGTCGACGCTCATCAGCTGCATTATGGTCTTGGGGACGGCGTTCTTGATGCCGAGGTGCGCGACGGCGTCCACGAAGCGCTTGTGGAGCTGCGGCGTCCAGACGAGGCGGGGGCGCTTGAGAGTGCGCGCGGGCTCGTCGGCGGCGGAGCCGGCGAGGGCGGGGGAGGTGGAGTTGAGGTCGGAGGAGTCGAGATCGAAGGGGGGAGGCGGAGGGGGCAGCTGATTTGGGGCCGAAAGGGGGATGTCGAAGGCGAGGGCGAGGTCGGGGGTGATAAGGGTCTGGGACAGCGGCATGAGCTCCTCCGGCGACAGCAGCTGCTCTTCCCAGCGCGCAAACCAACTGCTCTCTTCCTCCTCGCTCATCCTCATCCTCCTATACGCAAACAGGGATCGACCTCTTCCCTCCCGCTCCAAGTCTGCAACTCGTTGGATCGAATTTTGAGAGGGAGGAGTAGATCGGGATGGATTCAATTGGTCGTGGAGGAGCGAGTCAAGGCAGAGAGAGAGAGAGAGGGGTGAGTTCGAGGTGGATTTTTCTCGTTTGTTTGTGAAGGTTTGTGCGGATGCTCTGGCTTTGGACTCTCTCCTTTTTCTGTGTTTTTTTTAATGAAAACTTTGGACTATCTTTACTCTTTAATAGCCGTCTGGTCCAGTGCATAGTTTTTGTAATTACTTTTATTATAATTATTATTATTAAAAAATAATTTTTAATTTAAATGGCAATCGGAGAGCTCTCTGAATGGGAGTGACTGCGTGACTCTGGGTAGCAACGCCTGGTTATTGATGGTAAATGGGCATGACTGTTATGGTCCGTTTACTTGGATGGACATATTCAAAAACTGAGGAAAATTGTTCGCTCGACAAACTTTTCGGGTTTATTTTGTAAGGAATGATATTAGACGACGGATGTACATTGGAATCCATGATTTGTTGAGAAAGTAGCATCCATCTGAAATCGGACGGAACGGTCTTTCTTTGTTTCCTGTGGTGTCTCTCACGTCCATGTCCTCAACCTTGTGAGCCACCGACGTGTGCAACCAGCCCAGCACGGTGGTGAGCGGCGAGTGTCCCCGCAGGGTTGCTTGCAAGGGCGAACGATGACATCCCCTCACGGCCGCTCGTGAGCGCGATGGCTTGTCTGCTTTGTCCTCGCCGGCAAGACTTCCTTGTCCGCTTCGTCCTCGCCGACGCTTCCCGCGGTGCATTCGACCAAGACGACTTCGACGTCCATCACCGACACGTTGAATGCGCGCGCCACTTCAAGAGCTCCGGGTTCTTGCTCCTAATTAACAGGAAGAGCACAAAGGATGATGCGGCAAGGACGACCGACGGCGTAGAGGGAGGCTCCTCATGGGAGACAAGCAGGACGACAATGGTCTGGCAGGGGATTTATCGAAAAACGATAAATCAGGTAGCAGACAAATTGAATCTGGGGGATGACCGGTCCGGCCGTATGGAAATTTTTCACCGGTCACCAGGATAAATCGGGAAGCGCTCGCGGTGGCCAGCTAGAAGACCAGCGTCTCAGGGTTTGTGCCCCATTTGGAGGAAAAATTCCTGTAAAATGCGCCGTAGCTGGGGATCGAACCGCGGATGCCTGGGTTAACTACTAGTGACCTTACCGCTGCACCATAGCCCCGGGGGCAAAAGAAAATGTTAAAATAAAAATACCGGCAGGGGATTTATCGAGACGCTTAGTTTAGAGGATCGATTCCGAGGAGAATCGGATCACTATCCTATTAAAAATCCGGAAAATGATATGCAGCAAGAATTTAATTTGTAGCATGAAACTCAACGTGAATGACGTGACATTCTAATTATAGCAATACCCGACGGATTCACTATGCCCCCTAGGTTATAGAATGGTTCGGGGCGGCGGCCGAAGGCCGCCGTTGGTGTCCAAGTGGCAATCGGATGCGTATATAAAAAGTGTCACGTCATTATATTGAGTTTCATACTATAAATTCTTGTTGCATATCATTGCTCTAAAAATCCTATGAGTTTAATTTAGTGTTTTAATAAAATGATCAAATTGATCTGTCTAAATCAATTTAATATTTGATTAAATTTTTTAGAATAAATTAAATTAAATTAATAATATTAATGATATTAATTAGTTGAAAATATATAATAAATAAATATAATTTAGTTATAATTTTTTAAATTTTAAATAAAATTTTAAATATTTTAACAAAATAATTCTAATAGAATTTAAAAAATTTATTTAAATTATCTCATTTAAGTTAGAAATTATTTTAATTAATTAAATAAAATTCAATACAAAGTTAATGTTACTGTGTCATCTCTTACCTTCTCAACTGTATGATGGAGGAGGCTTTCTTTCTGCTCCTCTTGCAGTTTCACTAGTCCGTAGACTATAAACGTGCAATGACGCAAGGCGTGCGGATAGGGGCGGACTTCCATGTGTAAGTTAAGTTTTATTAGTAATATTAATATAGTAATATTGTTATTATTTATAAATAATAAATTAATTATTTAAGAAAAAAAATTATAAATAGCCGTGCAATGACGCAAGGCGTGCAAAAGTCGGCGACGGTGCTGCAATAGTCGGCACAGGCGACAGGGATTACTCGCTTCGCAACTCCGGTGTGGTCCGTGTGGAGGTCTTGTGCAAAACTACGAAATTCTCAAATCCGATTCGAGAGAAAGGTACAATTTATCTTCTCCTTAATCCTTATGTCTTATCTTACTCTTTGGACCTTAGGGTTTTGATTTTTGAAACCCCTAAAACTGATAAAGGAAAGAAGGGGGAAAATATTTTTTTTGGTGTTTTCATGTAATCATGTTCGTTTCTTTATCCTCTTCCCTTTCATGTTCATTTTCAATTTTCATGATATTCTTCTAAGTTTTATCTGTGCTCTTGCTCTACTCTGTAATCTTTAAAATTTGCTTCTTTTTTTTTGTTTGTTTCATATGTTGCGCACGATGATGATATATTGATATGTTGAACCCCATACATATTGATATGTTGCGCACGATGGTGTTTTCATGTAATATTGTTTGTTTAATATTGATATATTAAACCGATATATTGTTTGTTTCAAGTTTTCCATTGTTAAAGGTTTCATATACTTCCAATGAGGAAATCTATTACGATTGATAGATTTTTTCAAAGGAAGAGAGCAAATGAATTTGATTCAGCTGCTGCTGTAACTCCTTCAACAAGCTCAAATGACAATGATCTTCCATCTGAAATTCCTCCTAAAAGATTTAAAAATACAGAAACTGAAGAGGTTGATCTCAATTCTTTAGAGCGTGATCCAGGATTGCGTCGATAAATTTGGGAATATCATCTTAACCAACAAGAGGAAATTCGTCGAGCTTATTTGAATCTGAAAGCATATCAGCCAATTCTTCAACAATATCCATTAAATAAAAATATTAAGCATCCTCGAAGATTTCAGTCTACTTGGTATGAACAATTTCCTTGGTTAGAGTATTCACCATCTAAAGATAAAGCATATTGTTTTCCATGTTTTATCTTCAATAAGCCATCAGGATGCTTAAATCAAACTACATTTACTGTTGATGGATTTGATAAGTGGAAGAAAGTTCGAAATGGAAAAGCTTGTGCTTTCCTAGGTCATATAGGAAAAGATAATGTATCTTCGCCCCATCGTAATGCTGAAAAGGCATGTGAGGATTTGATGAACCAAACACAACATATATCAAGGCGATTCGACAATTTTAATGATGAACAAATCGCAACTAATCATCTTCGATTAAAGGCTCACATACATGTGGTGTTGTTGCTTGCACTTCAAGGAATTCCGTTTAGAGGTCATGATGAGAAATCTAGTTCATCTAATCGTGGCAATTTTCTTGAATTTTTGGATGTGCTGACCATGTACAATGATGAACTTTCAAAGGCAATTGCGAAAGCTCCAAAAAAATGCCAAGTATACAAGTCACGATATTCAAAAACAAATACTTCATGTGCTTTCGGTAAGAGTGAAAAATGCAATTCGTGAAGAAATTGGAGTTGCCAAGTATTGCATAATTGTTGATGAAGCCCGAGATGAATCAAAAAGAGAGCAAATGTCTATAGTATTGAGGTTTGTTGATACTCTTGGATTCATTCAAGAACGATTTTTTGGGCTTATTCATGTATCTGATACTACAGCTTTGACTTTAAAGAATGCTATATATTCTGCTTTGGCTCACTACAATTTGGATGTTCAAAATATTAGAGGTCAAGGCTATGATGGTGCTAGTAACATGAGGGGCGAGTTTAATGGATTGCAAGCTTTGATTATAAAAGATTGTGAAAGTGTTTATTATGTTCATTGTTTTGCTCATCGATTACAATTGACTTTAGTAGCAGCATCAAAAAATGTGATACCTATTCATCAATTTTTTGATAGATTAACTTTTATAGTTAATATTGTTGGTTCTTCATGTAAGCATAATGATGAATTGAAGAATGCTCATGCGGATGATATTGCACATTTGATTGCTATTAATGAACTCGAGACAGGGCGTGAACTTAATCAGATAGGTACTTTACAACGAGCTGCTGATACACGCTGGAGTTCTCATTTGAGATCATTGAAAGGCTTAATTAAGATGTTTAGTGCATTGTGTACGGTATTACTCAAGGTTATGGATGATGGACTTCCTTCTCAACGAGCAGATGTAACATCAGTTTATGATGAAATGACTTCCTTTGATTTTGTATTCATCTTGCATCTTATGAAAGAGATTATGGGGATCACAGATATCCTTTGCCAGAGTTTACAAAGTAAGTCTCAAGATATTATAAATGCAATGGAGCTTGTATTATCTACTAAAAATTTACTTCAACAGATGAGAGATAACAAGTGGGATGATTTGCTTGTAAAAGTGAAAGCTTTTTGTGAACTTCGAAATATTGACATTCCTGATTTAAATGCTCAGTATATTAACAGACGAGGTCGAGCTCGTGCTCGTCAAGACAATTTCACAATTGAGCATTATTATCGGATAGACCTCTTTTATGCTTCAATAGATTCACAGTTGCAAGAAATTAATGGTCGCTTTAGTGCTGATGCTATGGATTGCTCATTCTTAGTAATGCCTTAAATCCTCAAAATGTTGCGGAGTCTTTCAGAGTTGTGGATATATGTAAATTAGTTGAAAAGTTTTATGCCCAAGATTTTACAAGAGATGAAAAAGAGCAATTGGAGATGCAATTGAAGCATTACGAGTATAATGTAGTCAAAGGGCCTGACTATAAAAATCTTTCAACCATTTCAGAATTATGTCAATGGTTAGTAAAGACTAACAAATATGTTACATACAACCTCATTTTTAGAGTGATCGTACTTGTGCTTACTCTTCCAGTTTCTATTGCTACTTCAGAACGATCATTTTCTGCAATGAATATTGTGAAAATAAGGCTTCAGAGCAAAATGGAGGATGTTTTCTCTCAGACGCGTTAATGGTATATATTGAGAGAGAAATTGCTAGAAATGTGAGTATAGAAGCCATCATTGAAGACTTCGAAAATTTAAAAGAACGTCGAATTCCTTTTAGTTAGAGAATTGTATTTGATACTTAATTACATGCACATTAACTTTATATTTTTGAATCATGTTTGATCACAATACTGCCTATGATGTTTTTGGTTACCATTATATTTGTGATTGCATCATAATTATTGTTGTTGCATCATATTCGTTGAATGCCTTAGCGATCCCAAAAATTATGATCAATAATTTTGATCGCTAGTTGCGCTTTTTCTTGGAGTATGCGGCCCCCCCCAATATAAAATCCTGGATCCGCCCCTGGTCGTCGGCCAATGCCTCTTCCCCTCTTCTTCCGAGCGCTCGCCCTGTCGCTCACCTCACTCATGACCCTCACACATTCATATCGCCAATGCTGCCAGCAACCGGCTTACGCCTTCCCCTCTTCAGTGTTGTCTCCTCATGTCCCCTGCATTGTCGCTGCCCACCGAGATGCTGACAAGAACGCCGGGTTTTAATGTCGCATTTTAGATTGTTTGTAGCGTAAGATCGTGTTGATTTCAACAATATTGTATGATTTCGATCATTCTGTTCAATTCTACACATTCTCGATCAATCCGAATCGATTTCCTACTTCTGAATCATAGCATCATAAGATCATATGATCTGTATCAGATTTTACAAACCATGTCGCCTCTCTTTAGCTTCTCTTCTTTCCATAAGAATTCTTTTCCCTATTCATTCTTTCTTTTTCTTTTCTTTCCTTTCTCGAGGTAGAAAATAATTCTTTTTAACTTTTCAAATGTTTTTTTTAGTTATTTACATATGGATTCTAAAAAGAAGATAGGGTCGGGCATGATCAAGAGAAAGGAGGAATATTTTTCCTCTCATTCGCCCTTTTCTAGTAAATATAACATTAGTGAAGTCAATCCATCCATTCAAGAAAGTGTTTGGTATAACTTCTGCTATTTATTTTTTAGATTCTGACTATATAGAAGAATTTTTTAGTATTTGTGAATAACAATTCTGTTTTAGTTTTTATAACTTTAATTTGGTTCAAAAATTAAACGTAAGAATTTGATATTTTAATTTACTTTTGTCTTTTCATTTATGATATAAAATTAAATAATTAATATTTATAACCTTAAAGAATTTATCATTTTACATAATTATTATTTACATAATTACCTTAAAATAATATTTTATATTTTTATATAATTTACATTTTTAGTATATATATATTATATTTATATAAATTATGTTATTTTTTCTATATTTATTTTTATTACTTTTATATATTTTTTAAAAATTCATATTATAAAAAAATTAAGTTTGGAAGTAATTATTTCTCAAATACTTAAATTTTATCTTGTATTAGTTTTTGACTTCTATTTCCAAACACTATATATTTTAGCTTCTCATTAATTTTAAAATAATCTATATAAGACTTAAAATAATCTATATAAGACTTACCTTTAAATAAGCAAAATTTCACCCAAACACTCCCTAAGTGCTACTAAATCAAACATAAGATAGGTTCAACACCCTCATCTCCTCATGCGAGTCCACACCAGCTGGTCGACTCGTGAACATGTTGACTTGAGTTAGCCAACAGGTTAGAGGTTATCAAAAAAATAATATTAATAAGTTAGATAATATAAAATTTAGTATAATCATTAACAAAATACATTTAGTATTTTTAAACTGTGATTAAAATAAAAAATCAAAATTTTCATTAAAAACTATAAATTTTTAATATTTAAAATTCCAATATTTGGATTTACAATATTATATTTTTATGATTCACAATTTAAAAAAAAAATTATGAAGACACCTCTCATGCATGGAAGGCACCTTGAGTTAGGGTGTGAATAGGCACGCAGGATAATGTCCACGCGGATTTACATTAGGATTGGGCATGCCCCTCCATGATTCATAATAATATTATTTTTATATAATTTTTTTATGTTTTAATATATATATTATTTGGCACCTTCAAAGATAAATATGTATAGTTGATTTAATAGTAAATTTTATTTTTTTAAGATATATCTTGAGTTCAAATCTTTTGAATGACTAAAATTTTAAATTTTTATTATCCTCAGTTTTTTTTTTTACATTTTAACTTAAATATAGATAATGCATATTTGAATGTTTAGGAGATCATTGTTATATTGCAAATTTAATAATTTTTTTTTATCATTTAGTATGCAGCTATTGACTCTTGACTGTGAATTAGCGTTGGGACATTTTTTTTTCTATCTATCGTAGAGGGCTCACGAATAGTGTGTTGTTTTCAATTCAGAAAACCTATCCACGAATTGAGGCACAATGGCTTGCATTGTGATGAGCTAGTGATCATAATGCTTTGGAAGTATCTCTCTCTCTCGCTCTTTTGTTTTTTCCCCCTCCATTTTTTTTCTTTCTCCTTTTCTCACTTTTTTTTTTTACTATTATTGTTGGACAATGAAGTTTTGTGGAAATCCGATTAAAACCCTACTAGAGTAGAAAAGTTAGGACAGAGTCCTGGAAAAGAGAATCTGAGAATGCTATCAAAACTCAGTGATAATAGAGAATGAAAGGATACCAAATACCAAACACCAACGACCAAATACCAAAATTCGATATTGATACCAGCAATATCAAATTTTAACTATCACACCGCTTAGGAATTGGGAACGAAATTAACGGAGCAATAAGCAAAAAACTTCGAGAAGATAAATGGAATTATATTAGCTCTGAAGATGGTTAAATTTTTTAATAAATAATTAAGAAATTTAAAATTTGAATATCAATTATAATGTATTATAAATAATTTTACGAGAAGTGGACTTAAAAATATTGATCATCTAAATGAGCCTCCATACATGAGTATTTTCTGATTTATCCGGAGGATTGATGAGAAATTTTTATGGGATTAGACAATTTATCTCTAATATTAGTGGATTTACAGAGCTGGATAATTGGATTATTTTAAAAAAAATATTAATTTAAAAATGATCAAATTAAAAGACTTTTGAACTCCTTTTATGAACTTTATTTAATAATAAATATGTAAATAATATTCTAAAAAATATAATAATTTAATAGGGATTATAAATAATTTTTATTTATTCTCTTAATAGAAAAATACAATTACTAAATAATAAATAAATTAAATCTCTAATTTATTGTAAATCCATCAATATTGAATATTTCTAATTTATTTTCATACAATGTAAATACGTAAAGCTTAAATACTTTTCTAATTTATTTATATTTAGTTTAAATGTATTAATATTGAATATTTTTTATCGCGAATAAACTAAATCGGAATTTATTTTCAATTTAACTTCTTCAAAAGTATTATTATTTTTACATGATTTGATTCCTTGCATTAAAATTAATGGTTGCTAAATGTTAAAGGGGTAGGTTAATGGCTGATATTAAAATAATTTTAATTAAATTAATAAAAAATTAATAAATTTTTTTTATATATAGTATTTTTTATTAAGGTGAATTATTTTATTTTAACTACTCTATAATTGTATAACTAGTATAATACCTGTGCTATGCAAAGAAATCTTATACAATTCAAATAACGTATTTAGTGATAATATATATATGTCAATTTTTATTATTAAATGAAAAAAATTAAAATGAAAAGTAATTTTATTTCATCATGGATTCATGTCAATATAAGATATAGTACTATTTTTTATAATATAAGATATTAATGGTGATAAATTTTATAAGGGTGGTGGATATGGATGCGATCTAAAGTTTACTTTGCTTTGATAGGGGTGTGCCGGGCCTGTGCTATAGTGCAACACACAGGCGACACATAAAAACCCTAATAGCAAGCTACTGTGATGGATCATCCCCATATAAAAACTAATTTAATATCAAAGTGGACCAATGACCCACATATCAGATATTAAACTGATAAGAACAGATATTACACTTGATCTTAGTCAAAAGGCTGAGGAAAGGTATGAGTTGTTTTACCGTTTTTTGCCCATTTTTATAATTGCTCTGTGTGTAATTCGTCTTGGTAACTTCAGATGTGGGACTATCATTTTTCTTACATTGTTTTTTGAATTTGATAAATTATTTTTTAAAATTTTAATTTTGGATTAAGATCTGAATTTTTCTTTTTAGGATTTGTAATTATATATTTTCTTATGAATTTGTATTTTTTTAATTATAAATTTTTTATTTAGAAAATTTATATTCGGTTTAGGCGGGAATCCTAAACTCCCTGTGAATGTCACGTCTGCATATAAAACTATGTTTTATAGATATTAATAGATAGATAGATAACACTATAATAACATAAAAATAGTAGAGTCGTGATCTGCAGCGCGAAAAGTTTTCGCGAAACGCTCAGCGAAACAGTCAGCAAACCCACGTGGCTGACAAATCATCGCTCTGTCATCGGCGCGAGATAAACCCTAAAGCGAAACGAAGCCGATCGCGAAAACTCCCACTCCCCTTTCCCTACCCCTTTCTCGCGTGAGCGCAAGGGTCGAAGCCGCGATCACTTCGGCATCTCCTCCCCTTTCCCTACCCTTTCTTGCATGAGGGCAAGGATCGAAGTCGCGAAGGCGTGAAGGCCAGCGCCTCCAACCTTCGTCTCCAGCGCCCCCAGCCTTCGTCTCCAGCGCCTCCAGCCTCGCGGCGCAAGAAGAAACCTCGCTCCAGCCTCCGCCTCCAGGCTCCAGCCTCCGCCTCCAGGCTCCAGCCTCCGCCTCCAGCCTTGGCCTCCAGCCTTCACCTCTAGCCTCCAACCTCCAAGCTCCAGCCTTCACCTCGCGGCGCAAGAAGAAACCTCGCACCTCCACCTCCAACCTTCGCCTCCAGGCTCCAGCCTTGGCCTCTAGCTTTCGCCTCCAGGCTCCAGCCTTGGCTTCCAGCCTCCAGCCTTCACCTCCAGGCTCTAGGCTCCAGCCTCGCCTCCAACCTGGTTTCAGAAGGTTTGCTCATTCTACATTTCCATGTTTTGGATCTTTAGCCACCTTTAAATGAGTTTAAGCATTGCTAATCCGGCACCTTTAAATGAGTTGCCTGTTAGATTTTTATTGTTAGAATGAGTTTAAGCATTGATGTATTGTTGAAGCTAGAATGAGTTTAGTGTCTACATGTCCATGTTTTGGATCTATAGGCACCTTTAAATGAGTTTAAGCATTGCTAATCCAGTACCTTTAAATAAGTTGTCAGTTGGGTTTTTATTGCTAGAATGAGTTTAAGCATTGATGTATTGTTTAAGCTAAAATGAGTTTAGGGTCTACATGTCCATGTTTTATTGCTAGAATGAGTTTAAGCATTGATGTATTGATGTATTATTTAAGCTAGAATGAGTTTAAGCATTAAATGGTTTTTTATTGCTAGAATGAGTTGCTTAAATGAGTTTAAGCATTGATGAAGATACTAGAATGAGTTAGTGAGAGCAATTAGAACTACTGAAATGATCTTTTTGCCCCCTCTTATTAAAAGGAAAATTGTTGTATTGGTAAAGTTACTAGTAAGTACATTTGGAGTCACTAGTAAGTATAAAAGATAAGATGATAATGTTCATGCAATGTTTGGTTATTATATGTTTGATATAAAAAAATTGTAGGACAAAGGATAAAATATTCATGGTAGCCAGCTCTTCATCAACAACTTATTTCGGTATTCGAAGACGCATGAATGATGAACTAGGTGAAATCCCCCATATATTATGTTATTGTGGACTGAGAGCTCCTCTTTGGACATCATGGAAGGAAACTAATCCAGGAAGACGATTTTTTTCATGTCCAAATTTTAGAGTGAGTTTTCTTTATTTATAAAATTGTTTCGAAATAAATTGTATTCATATTTTTTTAATTATTGGTTTTTTATTAATAATATTCGATATTCAGGAAAAGGGATGTGGCTTCTTCTTATGGCATGACTCAGAATTTTCAGAGAGAACTACGACAATTATTAATGATCTAAAGAGGGAAAACAAAAAATTACAGATAGAGATTAGTGAATTGAAGAAATCTAATAGTTACGAGAGT
The DNA here is from genome assembly GCA_024364735.1 of Boesenbergia rotunda. Classification (NCBI taxonomy): domain Eukaryota; kingdom Viridiplantae; phylum Streptophyta; class Magnoliopsida; order Zingiberales; family Zingiberaceae; genus Boesenbergia; species Boesenbergia rotunda. Next base: position 489,028 of record JAGFNQ010004921.1, read on the forward strand.
GCAGGTGTTTGCGATGATCTCTTAGAGGATGTGAACAACTCTGTTACTCTGAAGTTCAGTGATGAAATTTGTTCACTTAATAGGAAGTTTAAACTTGTTATCACTGTAATTATACTTACTTGGATTGTGATGATTTTGATGTGGTTAATGTAAGCAACTAACTATGGAAGAATTGTTGATGCAGTCTGATCCTGATTGTTGTTTTGGTGTTAACACCGATTTTAGTTTAGGTTAATGAGATGATTGAGATTAAGTCCTGGTCGGGGACTGGGCACAGAGTGATTGAAATCCTAGCTTGGGAAGCTAGGTTGGATGAAAGCCTGGCGAGTGAAGCCAGGTCCTAGCTTGGAAAGCTAGGTTGGATGAAATCCTGGTGAGTGAAGCCAGGTCCTAGCTTGGGAAGCTAGGTTGGATGAAACCCTGGCGAGTGAAGCCAGGTCCTAGCTTGGGAAGCTAGGTTGGATGAAATCCTGGTGAGTGAAGCCAGGTCCTAGCTTGGGAAGCTAGGTTGACTGAAATCCTGGTGAGTGAAGCCAGGTCCTAGCTTGGGAAGCTAGGTCGGATAAAATCCTGGTGAGTGAAGCCAGGTCCTAGCTTGGGAAGCTAGGTTGAATGAAGTCCCGGTGAGTGAAACTGGGCATGGAGTCTTGGTCCGGGGGGCTGAGCACGAGTCAGAGAAGGCTGGGAGCTCGTTCTCTTGACTTAGAGTGGAGTTGGCATTGGCTGGATCGGTCTGGTGACCGATCAGGGAAGTTGACACGAACTTCCTTCGTGGATCAGTCTGGTGACCGATCCAGTGATGTCTGATCGGTCTAGTGACCGATCAGGGAGCATACAGATACTTTGGTTGTTTTCTGTTTGGCTCCTGATCGGTCTGGTGACCGATCAGGGAGACCTTCAGATCATTCTGGTGAACGATCAAATGTCGCGAGCTTCTCACTATAACCGATCCAGCTGGAGCCTGATTGGTCGAAGAGTGGCCTGATCGGTCACCAGACCGATCAAGACACACCCTGATCGGTCCGGTGACCGATCAGTGGGTTTGGGCTGCGAAGTTGGAAAAACCCTCAGCAAAGGGGTGGATCGGTCGGGTGACCGATCCACGACTTGGGATCGATCTGGTGATCGATCACGAGAAGTCACGATTTCAGACTTCACACTGTGGACCGATCAGGCTGGAGCCTGATCGGTCTGGGCCTATCCTGATCAGTCTGGTGACCGATCAGGGGTCACTCTGATCGGTCCGGTGACCGATCAGTAGCTGACAGCTTTAATTCAAAACGCTGTCAGAGTTTTGATTGCGTTCTGTTTCTCTGCTGATTCGCTACTGATATCTGCTCTGAACTTCTGATAGTTGATTCTCTATTGATTTGCTGTGTTAATCATCTGTTAAGTGTGCAGGTAACTCAGGGCTTACTCAAGGAGAGTCAACTGGAGTATTTTGCTACGACAGTTTGGACGTTTTCTATTCTCAGGTTACAACGGACGTCTGGCGCGGGCTGGCAACGGCTGGGAAGCTAACGAGCTAACCTGGGCTTGGCTGAAGGGAGTTCAGTGAGTCCAGAGGAGGTCAGGAGTAGCTGAGGCTGTTGCAGACGAGCTGGTGAGCAGCTGGGAGCTGCAGAGGCGTGCCTGTGACTTGGGTGTTGGGCAGAGGCTTAAGAGCTTGTGGCGAAGAAGTCTCAGCAAGATTTTGATCCATCTCTTTGAGCAAGCAACTATGAATTACTTGAGCGACAACTTTCATCATACTCTTGAGCAAATATTTGATACTTGAGCACTTGGAAGAAACAAAGAGCTTGGCGAGTCCATCAGTAAGCAGACACGAAGAGCTGGGAGTTCTTGCGTGAGGTTTGTGCTGGGTGGAGCTTGGTGTAGAGCTTTTGTGTTCTTTCGATCCTAGTGCTCTCTAAGCCTCCTTGTTTCATTGTTCTTAAGTTCATTACTCTGTTGAAACTGCTGTGGAGAGGTTTCTCCAACGAGAAGGAGGTTCCATTTGATATCCGAATCTTCCGGGGCTTGATCTGCCGACGATCAAGGGATCGCCCACCTCACGGGCACGCCAAGGAGTAGGGGCAAGTTATCCCCGAACCTTATAAACGATCCTTGTTAGCGTTTTGGTTTGTTTTTCATTTCTGCATTTATACTTGTATTATTTCTTCCGCTGCTGCTGCTAACCCTAAGTGCAGAAAACCTAAAAGATCAAAGAAATTTGTGTCTGGCTACATTCACCCCCCTCTCTCTAGCCATCCAAGCGCCAACAAGAACTTTGTAACTTTTTAATGTATCTTATGAGTGGTTGATGGAAGAACTTTGTAACTTTTGTATCTGATGTTCATGAATTTGGTTGATGGATTGTATCTAATGTTCATGAATTTAAGTTAAAACATGATAATTTAGCAATTCGGGATCACTTGCGCTGTACAATTGTTCTGTGGTTTAAATGTCAACTCCAAAATACAGCAACTCTGACAAATAAAGAAACCATTGAGTGATTTTGAACATTCTGACTAATGTTGTAATGTGTAATTCTCTTACAAGGATTAGAAATAGTTGTACCATTACAGTTTATATAGCTGATGTTTTTTTTTGTTCTTTAAGACTGTTTGAAGAACTATCCAAGACATGCTGCTGCAAATCTCTAGAAACCGAAGGCGGAGCCAGAGGAGTCGATGAGTTCTCATTGTTTGACAGGTGAACCATCTCTGGACAAGGTCGCAGGCAACCATCCAGGCCTAAGCGGTTACATAAATAAAAATCTGACAGTTAGCCAAGTTATAACCAACAACCAGCAGAACATTCATGCATTGAACAACTACCAGAGTGCACTGAGGAATCTGTCTAATTTAAAGCAAAATATACTCTATCAGGAAGCTTTGAGTTCTCCAAGAGGTTCTAAACACACACAGCCAGCTTCAATTCAGGGTTCTGCCTCATCTTCTCTGACAAACACCTCCATGAATAAGTTACTTGGCCAGCAGCCACCTCCATTTGATGGTTACATAATGCAGCATAATGATTCACAGATAAACCAGCAGATACCACATCACATGCTTCAGAAGATGCTTCAAGAATTGAGGAACAATTCAGAAACTTGCATTCACCATGTTTTCAACTTGCTGAACAAAAGAACAACTTGCAGCCAAATCAAAAACTTGCAGCCAAATCAGCAAGTAACATTACGTTAAATCTCAACTTGAGACAATTCAGAAACTTGTAGACAAGTCTCAACTTGCTTTCACAAATGAAACGACAGTAACATTACGTTAAAATACATGCAATGTTTTCAACTTGCTTTCACCAAAATTTCAACTTGCTTTCACCAAATGATAGCCACATGTTTTCAACTTGTTTTCAACTAACAATCTAACAGTAACATTACGTTAAAATACAAGGGAAACAGCAGCCAAACTTCAGAAACGGCAGCCAAAACAGCTTCAGAAACGGCAGCCAAACTTCTGAGCCAACTTTGTTTTCAGTGGTTTTGGAACTTATCTCGCGCCGACGCCAACGTGGGTTTCTGCCAACTTCAGAAATGGCAGCCAAACTTCAGAAACGGCAGCCAAAACAGCTTCTGAGCCAACTGAAACAACATGTGATTCATGTCACCAAGCTCCTCCTTAATAGCTCCCAAGCATGTGGCACTTCAGAAACAGTAGAAAATGAAGTGAAGATCAGTAGTAAGCATTGAAACTAATTTTGTACTGGAACTTATGTTTTGTACTGGAAGTCAAGATCAGTACCATTAAAACTAATTGAAGTGAAGATCAGTAGTAAGCATTAAACTACCCTCGCATATGGACTCCAGCAACAAGAAGGAAGATAAGGATTAGTTATTACGTTTACAAAATGTAGCATTGAAGTGAAGATCAGTTGTAAGCATTAAGCCTAGCAATCTTGGACCATGATATAATAGCCTAACCTACTTGACTAAACACAAAACATGATTCACAAAAAGAAAAAGATAAAAAATGATACAACACTATTATGATAAATGGGAGGCACATAAAAAATATGTTTGTACTATTTTTATTTTGTTTTTACATGAAGATGAATAGCATGGCTAACTTATGACACCTTTGACACAACATGATATGAATTCTTAGCACTAGTAAATATACAGCAATGATTGACAAATTGAAATAATAGTGACAAGAAAATGATAGTAAAGACAACATCCGAGTTTAGGCACCAGAATATGTCAAGACAACATCTAAGTTGACTTGTATTTAAGTCTACTAGAAATACATCACTAAAGTACATTCTAATATGTCAAGACAACATCTGAGTTTAGGCACCAGAATATTACGGGCAGTCTATAATTAACTAATAACAATATATAAACCCCAAATTCAGTCAAGTATCAGTAGTGTTGGGACCGGTAGACGAGCTAGAGGGGGGGGTGATTAGCTCCGATTTGCTCCGTGATGATTTGTCGCGGCGGAAGACTCGAGCAAACGCTAACACAAAGGATTTACTTGGTATCCACCCCGGTCGGGTGACTAATCCAAGGATCCACTCTCCTCACTCTCTCATACACTATGAAAGATCTCCTTCTTGAGGTGGAGAAACCTCTTACAAGCTTTCACAAAGATACAACAAGAATCAAAGCAAACACAAAATGAAATCTTACAAGATTTACAATGAATAAACTCTCTTTGCTTTCCTTGCTATCTTCAAGCTTGTGGTTGCCTCTAGAACCTTGGAAATGCAGCAGCAAAAACCTCCAAGACTTCCCTTAAGATGGCACCAATGAAGGAGGAAAAAGGGGAGAAGAGATGTGGCTCAAAACCTGCGTGAAAACCCTTATACCCGACGCCTAGGGTTCCCTAATCGATTACCCAATTGATTACCACGTCATACTAGCCATTCAACGACTAGTTTTTGAACCTGAATCGATTAGCCAATCGATTAAGACTGCCCTTAATCGATTGACCAATCGATTAAGAGAAGGCTGAATCGATTACCCAATCGATTCAGCCACCTTCTGTTCTCGCAACAAACTCTCTTAATCGATTACCCAATCGATTCACTTTCTCCTTAATCAATTACCTAATTGATTACCATCCTTCTTAATCAATTACCCAATTGATTAAGATCCTTCTTGTTCTCGCGAGACAACAACCCAATCGATCACCCAATCGATTGAGACCAACCTAACTTGTGTTCACGGTCAACCCCTTTGACCAACCTCGATTTCACGGTCAACCCCTTTGACCAACCTGGACTTCACGGTCAACCCCTTTGACCAACCTGGATTTCTCCATCCTAGCTCTCAACTAGGACTTTTCCCATGCCAGCGTGCAATCTCCCCGATCCACCTGGAGTTCACCTTGTCCCACTAGGACTTTTCCCATGCCAGCGTGCGATCTCCCCGATCCACCTGGACTTCACCTAGTCCCACTAGGTGTGCCTAGTCCCACTAGGTGTGCCTAGTCCCACTAGGACTTTTCCCATGCCAGCGTGCGATCTCCCCGATCCACCTGGACTTCACCTAGTCAAGCCTCTAGTCAACCTTGACTCACTTGACATCATACGACATTCAAACATAATTATCAAACATCGAAATATCCAAACATAAGCACACCAAGCTTATCAGACATCGGCTCACCCGAGCCTAGTCAACCTAAGTCAACCCTGACCTAACCAAGATTGCACCAACAATCTCCCCCTTTTTGATGTTTGACAATATGTTTGAGAAAAACTAATCCCTATTAGCCTTTCAATTTCTCCCCCTTTGACATACATCAAAAACTCTCCCCGAGAGTCTATATGGTCAAAGGCTTGCTCAATGAAAGTCTCATACCTTCCATTTGAACCTATGCTCATCCTTGAGCATCCATCATAATGAAGATTTCCAATCTTCATTCTTTCACTTATCCCAAAAATAAAAAATTCAAACACATGCTTTTTTAAGGAAGACCTCCCCCTCAAAATATGCTCTAACCCTCCATCATTGCACCAACAATGACTTTTGAGTTCCTAAAACTTTAGGAAATCTCAACTCGAGGTTATGAGATTTTGAGATTCAAAACTTGAATCAAAACCTCTTCTTAACCCTATAGTTTTCACCAAAACTATCCCTCTTTTGATTTCACAATGAAATTTACCCAAATATACTTATGAAAGTAATTCAAGGGTCCAGGGAGTGTTAGGTTACTCAAAAATGGGTTATTGGACTGAAAAACAGACAGTTTCAGTCTTACCAATCGATTGGTGTTGGGAACCGATCGATTAGGCTATGCCTTAATCGATCAACTGATCGATTACGGCTTGAATCAAAACCTCTTCTTAACCCTATAGTTTTCACCAAAACTATCCCTCTTTTGATTTCACAATGAAATTTACCCAAATATACTTATGAAAGTAATTCAAGGGTCTAGGGAGTGTTAGGTTACTCAAAAATGGGTTATTGGACTGAAAAACAGACAGTTTCAGTCTTACCAATCGATTGGTGTTGGGAACCGATCGATTAGGCTATGCCTTAATCGATCAACTGATCGATTACGGCTTCCCTTAATCGATCAACGGATCGATTACGCGAGCTTCTGTGCTCGCAGATAGGATCTCCCAATCGATTGCCCAATCGATTGGGTACTGTCCGAATCGATCACCTGATCGATTGGGAGTTTCTGATTTTTGAAAACAAATTCAGTCCGAATTTCAGAAACTCCTAAATAATTCTATAAAATTTAAAAAATCATGAAATTTTGTGTAGACATTATTTATGACATATACTGTCAAGGAAAAATAGTTTTTTTTATGAAAATAACCTTCATTTCCAAAGATTGACACAAAATTTTAAAACCATTGAAATAATTCAATGTTTCACATATTTTGTATCCATTTCATCAATGATGAGTACTATCAAAAGATAGTCTTCACCAAGGTTTTCCAAGATAGTTTTGAAATAAGTTTCTAAAACAATTTCCAACCATGTTCCTTGGGCTAAATGCACATGACTTGTACATTAGCTTTCCCAATGATTGGAGTTCATTTATATTCATGTTTTGATGAACCTAAAACTCAATAGGATGCACATTGATCAATACCTTGAGTTTTATTCATCATCCTAACATCTCACTTGTTTTTAATGTGTCTCAAAAACACACACAAGTCAACTTATGGTCTTAGTGAGATGTGAAAGTCATGTTCTCCCTAAACTAAGGGTTCATGCATTTCTACCTAGGCATTATAAACTTTGATCATTCACCTAGAATGTCAATTAATGCCAATGTCCTTAATTTCAATAAAATTGACTAAATGCATGATTATGACTATGACATGCATCATATGAGAATTTTAAATAATATTATAACTAGATGATGCATGTATGACATGACATGTAATATTTTCATAATAAATATGAATGATAAAATATGATGTCATGACATGTGATAGGGCATACAAAACATGACATAATAGCAAAAAGAAAATACCTAGATTTCCTATCTTAGTATCAATAACTCATTGCTAAGCCATTGATAATCCTAAATTTGCCCAAATTTCTAAGATAATACCAAAACCCCCAACTTGGCCTATCTTTGGATTCTAACCTAGCTGTGCCAACTTTATCAGGTTTAATCTTTCAAAAGTATAGTTTGACACAAATTTACTCCTCCTAGAGTAAATAAATGAGTCCATCATTTTCAAGGGTAATAATTCCTTGAAAATTTCCCCCAGTGCCAACTTCATCAAGGTTGGGTTAACTACCCTTCCAATTTGAGTTGACACTCCCTAGACCTATCTAGGGTGTGGCGAACACACTCTTAGGAACCCAAAATCTATTGGAGCTCCTTGGGTGTTCTAGGTATTCACTAGGGATAACTTCCCTTGATACCTTCCTAATGACCTTTCTAGACTTTTCCGAAGCCTTGGTCGTTTTAGTCTTGTCATGGTCAACTCTAGGGACGGCTTCCCTTGTGGCCTTGACTTGACTCCTAGACCTAGATTGAGTTCCATACCTATATGGAACTCTATGATAGGATGGACCATCACTCTTGGCTTTAGGTTTGTATCCCAAACCTTTCTTGCTCCTAGAGGGTCCTTGTTTTCCTAAATCTAGATTTTGAATTTTTGATCCCTTAAATAGATTTTCTATTTTCTTAAGGGATTTTTCCAATTTATCAAGTTTTGACCTCAAAACTTGATTTTCAATCATTATCTCCTCAAGGCTTGGTTTTCTAGTATAGCCTTGGTGATTGTTTTTCTTGGACTTGTTTTGGGTAGGTCTATCCTTAAATGATCTAAAATCTTCTCTATCCTTAGATGTGGTAGACCTAGCATGGAAGGCTCTATATTTTTCTTTAGGTTTCTCATACCTCCTATTTTCATGATAAATAGCATTAAAATGATAATAATTTCTAGCATGCGTATTATCATGATTTAAGTGAGTACCATTACCTAGTGGTACCTTAGTCTTGTTCTTGGATGCTTCCCCTTGATTTGAGCTCCTCCTTTTTGCCTTGGTCGGATCCTTCCCCTTTGGACATTGATTCCGATAATGTCCCTTTTGTTTGCATGAGAAGCACACAATATGCTTCTTATCCTTCTTTGCCACGGGGCCGACCTCCTTTGGCTTCTCCTTGGTCTTGGGTGCCACTTGCACCTTCTTCTTGACCAATTTGGGACACTTACTCTTATAGTGTCCTCTTTCCCTACACTCAAAGCAAATGATATGATTTTTATTTTTACAAATTGAAATATCTATACCTTTGCTTGTAGGGGTGGCACATGACTCCTCTTCTTCTTTATTGACCTCGGATGATGATGTTGAAGCTTTTCTTTGATCCGATATCAATGGCACATTTTGCTCCCCCTCAATCCTTGAAGTGGATGCTTCTTGAACTTCATCTTCGGATGTTGAGCATCTCTCAACTTCCGAATCTTCTTCCTCCGATGAATCTCCCTCTTTGGATTTGTCTTGATTTGGTACAGTGGAGGGATCTTCATGAAGCCTTGCCAATTTGCTCCAAAGCTCTTTGGCATCTTTGAATTCTCCAATCTTGTCCAAGATGTTGCTCGGTAAAAGATTGACCAATAACTTGGTCACTTTGTAGTTGGCCTCGCATCTCTTGATTTGCTCCTCATTCCATTTGCATTTCTTGAGAAGCTTTCCTTTGATGCTTGTTGGAGCTTCAAAACCCTCAATTAGAGCAAACCATTGTTCTATCTCCATCATGAAGTAATTTTCAATCTTTGACTTCCAAAGATCGAAATTCGCCTTGTCGAATGGTGGAGGTGCTCGGGTGTCGTAGCCAAACTCCATTTTTGAAGTTGAACCCTCTTGATGATGACTTCTTGAAATTAGGGTTTCTTCCAACTTCTTCTTCTTCCTTTAGCTCTTGCCCTCTTGGCGATGAGTCCAAAGAAGAGCAACCTTGCTCCGATACCACTTGTTGGGACCGGTAGACGAGCTAGAGGGGGGTGATTAGCTCCGATTTGCTCCGTGATGATTTGTTGCGGCGGAAGACTCGAGCAAACGCTAACACAAAGGATTTACTTGGTATCCACCCCGGTCGGGTGACTAATCCAAGGATCCACTCTCCTCACTCTCTCATACACTATGAAAGATCTCCTTCTTGAGGTGGAGAAACCTCTTACAAGCTTTCACAAAGATACAACAAGAATCAAAGCAAACACAAAATGAAATCTTACAAGATTTACAATGAATAAACTCTCTTTGCTTTCCTTGCTATCTTCAAGCTTGTGGTTGCCTCTAGAACCTTGGAAATGCAGCAGCAAAAACCTCCAAGACTTCCCTTGAGATGGCACCAATGAAGGAGGAAAACGGGGAGAAGAGATGTGGCTCAAAAACTGCGTGAAAACCCTTATACCCGACGCCTAGGGTTCCCTAATCGATTACCCAATCAATTACCACGTCATACTAGCCGTTCACGGCTAGTTTTTGAACCTGAATCGATTAC
>JAGFNQ010004922.1:0-43005 GCA_024364735.1 Boesenbergia rotunda
TGTTTATTATAATAAGTTTTAAAACTCCAAGGAATTTATTCATTAGATCTGTGTTTTTGGTTTCTCAGGTTTGTTCTTTAATTCTGGTTTAGCAGGGTACTCCAAGTTTAGGTTTTCCACCATGGTTGCCTCTGTAGTGGCTTCTGCCTTTTTTCCTGCCTCTTCTTCTGCTTCTGCGTTGGCAAAATCAAGGGCCATCAATGATGGACCTGACACCTTGGGCATCCAAGGCATTGTAGCCAAACCTGTTCTGTCATCAGGAGCCATGCAGGTTAAGGCACATGCCCATGCACTTCCGAAAGTCAATGGGACAAAGGTCGGCCTGAAATCTGAATCCCAAACAGTTGAGGAGGAAGCTCCCTCAGCCCCGAGGACATTCTACAACCAATTGCCTGACTGGAGCTTTCTTTTTGCTGCCATAACTACTATCTTCCTGGCTGCAGAAAAGCAGTTTACGCTAATTGATTGGAAGCCTAGGAAGCCTGACATGCTGGCTGATGCATTTGGGCTTGGGAAAATCATGCCGGACGGAATGGTTTTCAGGCAGAAATTTCTCCATTAGGTCATATGAAATAGGGGCAGATCGAACGCTTTCTATAGAGACGTTGAATGAAACCATTTACAGGTTTGGTGGGATTATTGCTTGATTCACATTTTTTTTTCTTTTGTTTTTACTAAACTCTTTTCATTTGGTATATATGTACTATTGTAGGAAACTGCTCTTAACCATGTAAGGAATGCTGGGGCTCATGGGCGCTGGCTTTGGTTCAACTCCTGAAATGAGTAAGAGAAAATTTGATTTGGGTTGTCACCAAGATGCAAGTCCTTGTTGAACAATATCCTTCCTGGTACATTCTGTTTCTAGATCAGAATTTTTGTTTTTTCGTGTTGTAAAAGAAAATTTGCCTTTTCTTTTTCTTTTTCTCACAAACAGTCATTTGCTTGAATATTAAGTGAACCTGTATGCATGGGTAAATTCTTTGTGATTCATTATTTGTTTTCTAATTGCTAGTTTGTTCTACGACACTCTTGCTCCAGTATTTGAAGGTATAAATTTCCTAATTTTCCTGTCAGTTCTTGTCTCACAGGTCCGCTGTTCATAGTATCATTTCATTGTGTTCTTATTTGCTATTACTTTTGAAGTTGACGAACAGTTGAGAACTTAATACATCTTTTGTTCTATATTCAGCTTTTCTGTGTTGTTGAAACTCACTGATTATTGCTATTGGAAAAATTTGCCTTTGACAAACAAACTATTAAGTTTGACTGTAGTATCACATATCTTGTCATCTTCTTTCATATGTTGTGTATGTGGAGCCTGAGCCTTCTTTATCTTTTTGCTCAAGTTGAGTTATTTTTTAATATTTATTTTATTTTCTGAGTAATGAAAAATATTTAGTGATTTGAATATTATAAGTAATACAGCTCGTATAGTGCTCAATAGAGGATATGATTCTTGCAGCTGCACTCTAAAAATAATTGGGACAAACACGGTTTTGATGCAAATAACTGTCTTTTTTTTGGGTTTCTTTTTGTTTTAGATAGATGCTTCAGTTATACTTTGTTGCATTGCTCAAGTAGATAATTTTGTACATTTTCATGTCTTGTTGTCCATTACTTATGCCTATTTTTTCTTGATTGCTTGATTGGCCATATTGATTTGTGATGTATAAATGTATTACTGCCAATTACTTATGCCTTGAATGTTTCTCAATTGCTTCATTAACAAATTAGCAAACTGCTTTTTTATGTATGTTTTCCATAACATTCTTTGCTTCCCTTTTTTCTTCTAAATTTGTATTTTCTATCTATTTTCAGGGAAGATGTTGTTCAAGTAGATACCTGGGTGGCTTCGTCTGGGAAAAATGGGATGCGCCGAGATTGGCATATTCGTGACTATCACACAGGCCGAACTGTTCTGAGAGCAACTAGGTTGGTTCCTGTATGTACCTTATCTTTGTTTTCATAGTTCAGAGATTTAAAAATTTGTGAGCATGAATACTTAGTTCTTTGAAAATTTGATGTGACTTATCTGATTCTTGTTTTCTCATCGTCATGTAGTATATGGGTGATGATGAACAAACAGACTAGGAGATTGTCAAAAATTCCAGAGGAAGTTAGAGGAGAAATAGAATGCTATTTTATGGACCGTAATCCTATTATAGATGATGATGGCAGAAAACTTTTGAAGCTTGAGGATGACAGTGCTGAATACATTCAAACAGGGCTAACTGTAAGTATACAATCTTCATCTTTAGTTCTTACTGCATGTGTATAAATTTTCATCCCGTTTATACTCATCTTCCTTTACCAAATGCAGCCTCGATGGAGTGATTTGGATGTCAACCAACATGTTAACAACATCAAATATATTGGATGGATTCTCGAGGTAAATTATCTTATTTTGCACATGATATTTATTTGATGCGTAATTAACATTTGGAAACCACAAGTCTACCCTTGCGCCCTAATTTTTCTGTACGCCATTGAATTATTCCCCATTTTCATGCTCAGACTTAGTAAGATAGTATACGATCAGACAATGTCCTCTTGTGACCCACTCTACTTGTAAGAGATAATATAGTTTGCATAATGAAAAGAAAATTTCATTCTTAGAATGTCGTGTTGCCACTTCATAAAGTTAACAGTTAAAATGGTTTAGGTACCCCTAAGAACTAGTTCCTGGAATGCGTTCCTGTCGCAGTAGCTCTCTAATTAAGACGAGGCTAGATTGCACCAATCACTGGAGAACTCTGAATGGTTTCATTAAAACTACTAGCCTGGAGGTCTAGCTTACCTTAATATTATATATTAATTCCATTCGCTCTTCCATCAATGCGTTGGATTAAGATTTCCTATCTATTTATATGATGGTGGTGGCACATGGTGTTGCGCCCATAAATAGCGCTGTGGCAGCATCTAATTGCATTTTATAATCCAACTCAATTAAAGCACATTCTGGGCCCGCATTTATGAATTATTAACAGCAAATGTATTTGGATCATGCTCCACCTTATCTGAATATTATCCAGTAACGTCACAATAATGCTTCCCGGTCCTGCCAATAAATTACCTGCATTTATTGTGCATGCGCGTTATGTGGGATTCAGGATTTCAACTAAAAGTATCGTGCTCTCTTATGGGTGCTTTGTTTTTGTTTGGCCCTGAAAGGAGAGAAGATATAAAGGATTTCGGTCATCTCTAATGGTTAGAGAAGGAAAGAAACTCTACTATTGTGGATGCAAGGTTTGAAATTTATAGTTTAAGAGTGGTAGTGAAATTTGAAAGTGTTCTTTCATCTCAAAATTAATAATGTGGGTGGGGCCAATAATTATATGCACAAAAAAGTTCAAAATGTAGAGTCCACAAAAAAATTGTTGTCAGAATTTTTGAATGTGGAGAGTGATAGGTTTTTATGTTTTTGATGTGGTATTGAGGTGGCATATTAAGAGCATCTCCAATGAAAGCTTTTTCAAAGCTTAGGAAAAATCAGAAAAGCTCAACAAAAAAGCTTGAATGAGTGTACAGGTGAGGTTTGGGGAATTTAAAACTTGCTTTTTTTCTCTTAGAGATGGAGCCAATAATTAATGATATACTAATATTGCATGTTTATCCTTTCAAAACAATTAAAAAATGAATTCAAAATAATTAATTATAATATTTTATTTCATGAATAAATAGTAATGATCAAAGTTGTATTCATTCTTTTGAAAATAAATATATTTGATAAGTTAAAAAAATATATAAATGACTATAATTAAATTAAAATTCATAAGTTAATTAAATATTAAATAAAAATTGTAAATTTACCTAAATTAAAAATCATAAGTTACTTGATTTATTAATTAAAAATTATAAAGAAATTAAATTAAAGATCATAATTATTTGAAATATTAAATGAAAACTATAAATTTAATTAAAATTAAAAATATAAGTTAATTAATTTATTAATTAAAAATTATAAATAAATTAAATTAAAGATTATAATTATTAAAATATTAAATAAAAATTATGTAGAGATATTTAATGAAAAAATAATAAATAAAGATATGTGATTTGTAATATAGGGCTCATAAAAAAAAGTTGTATGAAGGTTTTTTGATTGTGTAGAGAATAGTAGGTTTTTATATTTGTGATGTGGCATATTGAAACTTACAAAAAATCTTATTGAGAGCTTTAACCAATGGAGATGCCCTTGGAGACTACAAAAAAAACTCATATAGAACTCTAACCATTGAAGATGTCCTAGAGTGACTTTGAAATTTCACTACCGCTCTTAAACTATATTCGTCAAACCTTACCTCCACAATGATTAAAGCTTTTTTCTTCTAACTTTTTCATTTCAAACTTCTTTAAAACCCTCCCGAGATGTCCTAAACAAACTATTACTTGTGGTCCATAGATATATGTGTATGGATGAATGTGTGTTGGGTTGGGCTAGGGCAGAGGTTTGGTTGTGGTCGATCTATCTTTTGGGTCCACCTCCACAGGTTGCAAGTGATTATTTAAAAACAAGCTTAAATCTGATGAGTCAATAAATAAATTCAAAAGGCCAGTTGCTAAGTGATTTAAACAAAAGGAGAGAATAAACACATTTGATACTTATTCCTAATTATTAAGATATCTTCTGTAATGTTGATAGCATTGTTGTGCATTTATAATCTTGAGATTATCAGATGGACATCAAGGTTCGTTTTCTAAATGGTGATCCTGAAGCAAAGATATATATAGATCAATTTGAGGGATATGTATATAAAAAAAAGATACTTCGGTGCTTGAAGCTCTCACCGAGGGGTTTTGGGAAGAGTCGGACCCTATTGAGTATATTGCACACAGTATTGCTTTGTATTGCAAGAGGTTGTTTCCGCTACTTGAACTAATGATCATAAGGTTATACGACAATAATTTAACTATTGCACCAAGACTCCCGTTTGAAGGATATGTATGTCCAAGTAAAAAGATATTTATGAACTTATTAAGCCTTTATATGAATTGAGGCAAAGTCCAAGCAATTACATGAGTAGTTTATCATTCTCTCAATTTGACTTTGAAATGAACGATCAAGTAGATGTTTAAATGAAATTAAAGGTAAATATCTAGTGCTTATATCTTGGTAATACTTTGCTAGTTAGTACCAAAATATATTACAATTGAGAGTTAGACATTCCCAAATGGAAGTTGGATTTGAAAAATCTAGGCATTGTTGATGTGATTTTAGAATTGAAATTGACTCATTTAATTGATGGAATAATAGTTTTTCAATCTAACTACATTGAAAAGAACTATGAGAATTTACTATAGCCAGATTTTATGGAGGTTTTCTGCATCACCCGGACTTCTAATTCTCCTTTTTACTATGTATGCCATTCTCTATTTTCAACGCATTTTTTATTCTTATTTAGATTTAGATTTTTATTTTTCCAATCAAAATCAACTCCTATTTTGATTATTACTTACATCACTTATAACACCTTGAAGGATGATGTGCCTTGATTTTTATCCTGCAGAGTGCACCAAACTCAATTCTGGAGAGCCATGAGCTTGCAGGCTTGACAATGGAGTATCGGAGGGAATGTGGGAAGGACAGCGTGCTGCAGTCACTCGCAGCTGTCTCCAGCAACAGCACCAATGGCTCGCCGGAGACTGGCATGGAATGCCAGCATCTTCTACGGCTGGGGGACGGGGCAGAGGTTCTGAGGGCACGAACGGAGTGGAGGCCCAAGCGTGCCCAGGGTCTCCCAAACACAGGGCCACTTCCATGATTTGGAACAAGGGATGACGGTAAACCACTGCTATACATCCTCCTTTCGACAATACTGATGCAGATTCAGAAAATCACAATATCCGTGTAGAAAGAGAAGGCAAACTTATGGCTCTACTTGTATTATTTCTTTTGTTTTTTTGTTTGTTATTTTTTTGTTTTTGCCCTTTTTAGTTGTTTCCTACCGCTCTGATTTTTTTTCTTGGTCCCAACATTCAATTTGGTGAGTCTGTCGCTTTTCGCTGGTGAGACTTGCACGAAGGATGTTTCTTCTTAATTTATGGTGTTGGTTAGACATCAAGATCATTTGCAGCCAATCATCATCTCTATGTTTAAAAATAAAACTATAATTAAAATAGCCTCAGATAAGTATGCGGCAATAGAGTGCTTTATATATATATATATATATTTCAAATATTTAATAATTGAATCTCAATTTCGAAAAACTTAATGAAAGAATTTTTTTAATGATAGGTTATGAGTACTTTTGATTTATTTTAGTAGTCGGTAGAAATTTTTTTATAAAGTTGGATAGGTCACTTTCAAAATTAATTGACGTAAGTGAGATATTTGATATTAACTAAAAAATTAAAATAAAATAACCTCTGACAATAGTGTTGTAGGTATTTCAGATCGATTTTGATATGATCAATCAAGTCAAGTTAGATCCTAGTATACTTTTTATCCCTAAATTTAAGTGTGCAAAAGTTTAGGAGCGCAAGAAGTCGAGCGAAAGATGCAAACGATGAGAAGTATGTCATGAGAAGGGGTCGATGGGTTCGGTGCATCTGAAGGATATAGAAGAGTACACCGATGCAGCAAGAAGGACGTGTGCGACATTCGAGGAATCAGAAGTCGAAAGGAAATTCGTTCGAGAAGAAGGCCAGAGTCAGGTTCAGATGAGCCTAATTCTAGTTGATCAGAAATCATCCAAGCAGGACGGCAAAGTCAACACGAGACTTTGACCAATTGATCAACAGAGGCATCTTAGTTGATGAGTGAGGCGCTTCAGCTGCAAAGTTTAGTTCTACACGCAAATAGAACTGAGGCGCCTCATGCTCAAGTCAGAACTGAGACATCTCAGGTTGGAACTGAAACACCTCGGATCCAAGTTTATCACTGAGTGACCGTTGGAGCCGTGCATAAAGTTTTATCTATCTGAGGTGTCTCAGATTACAACTGAGCCACTTCAGGTCCACGTCAGCACAACGTTCACTTTGATTTTCGGACTATAAATAGTCCCCAAAAGTTAGGATTAAAAAACAACAATTATTATTCAATTTCCTAATCTTTCTACGAGCTGTACAACATTTGTAAGAGACTTCTCCGCCTACAAAGAAGGAGTTTTCTTAATGGAGCGCTTTAATTGTCTTAGATTAGCAACCACCTTAGTTACAACCAAATAACTAGTTTTGTCTCTTACTAGGTGGCAAAAGGTGATTTGCTGGCCCCGAGTGCCCCCGTCAACCCGTCTCAGGGGCAACTGGAGGAGGTAAATCAAGTTTTGTCTCTTACTAGCTTCTATTATAGTTGTTTATGTTAGATTATTTTAATTGTTTAAATTAACTTCTATCTCTGTAAAGAAACTGTAAAAGATCGAGTTCTTTTTTTCAAGAGCAATTCACCCCCCACCTTTTTTTTTTGTCGGCCTACAATGGCCCTATAAGTGGTATCATAGCCCAACCGTTTCAGGAGGACTAACCATCACCTAAAGCAAGAAGACGATGGTCGGAACTAGCATTCATCCACCAGAGTTTTAGAGGGAGTTCGCAACATGAAAGCGAAAAATAGAGGTATTCTTTAGAACCGATTTAGAAATTTCATTAATAATAGAATATGATTTTGAAGTGCCAATAGATGAGAACAACAAAATAAAAGAAATGCATCTCTGGAGTAAGAAGCTACACTCAGCCTTTGTAGCCAACGCCAAGGCAGAGTTTCACCTGTTGATAGTATTACCACCTCAAGAAGTTAATCGCATCGACAACTATCCTCGGCAAAAGAACTCTGGGAGAACCTCCTGGAGCTTCACGAAGGCATATCGGAGGCAAAACTAGCACGATGAGATCTGCTTCAGAATCAGCTAACCAACCTTCAGATGGAAGAAGGAGAGACGGTGAGTCGGTGACTCAATTGCATGCAAAGATCAAGGAGCTAATCATTGGACTCACGAATCTCAGTGAATCAGTAATTAAGTGTGACTCAATTCGATAAGCTCTCAACATCTTCCCAAGAGCCCAGGAGCGGACTTCACTAGTAGATAAGCTCTCAACATCTTCCCAAGAGCCCAGGAGCGGACTTTGTTGGAGGATTTTTCCGAGATTTTATACTAAATTGAAATTACAAAACAATTTCAACTTATCTCTGTTGAGTGGCCGAGTTGAAAACCGAAGCTGCCGAGTGGGATCCGAGTGGCCGAGTGAGGTCCGAGTGGAATCTCCCGACCCGAGCAGGTTTTTCCGAGTGGCCTAGTGAGCTCCCGAGTGACCGAGTGAGGTTTCCGAGTGGAGTTTCCCGACCGGGATCTCCCGAACAGCAGTAGGACGTCTCCCGACCGGGGAGTTGCTGAGGCCTGCGCAGCGCAGTTTCCTTGAAATAGATTCGTCCTCCTCCGGCGGTGCTTCGAGGCTCAGATGGACTTCCGTCTCTCAGGATACAACAGCAGACCACGGGCACAATGGAGCACTCGTTGCTCGTGGCGAACTGAGGAGGTACCCGACTGCTATCAGCGGGGTCGGGAGCGAGGTGGAGTAGAGAAGAATTTCGCACTGCGTCTCTGCCTGTGCGTCTCTGTTTGCTCTCGGTCACGGCCTCCTTTTATAGGCTCAGACCTCGCAGTATTAAATGACGAATTAATCGTCATTTAATGGCATTTACCCGACCAGATCCAAACGTCTGGGGGTTACTGATCTCGCATTAAACAAAATTAATGCATCAGTTACATTCGAGCAAAAAATCAAATCGGCAAAACTTTGGTTCATCTGCTTGGACAAATTTTGCCCCGACCGGTCCGACATTCGACGTGCGCGGGTCGTGCATGCACACGAGTTCACTTGGTTCAGTACAAATCCGGGCCCTGGATTTGCACCCCCCCCTGCGCACCCACACGTGAGAGAGAGCCTCTCCCCTAGCATTTGTTCACAACTACCATGCTTGTGATACAATATAAACCAAATATTTTGCCTTAAGCTCCCAATGTGGGACTAAAGCCCCCCTCTCAAGGGGGCCCTTTTATTCTCCTCCTCACTTTCTACTCAAGAGAAAGTAACCATGTGGGACTAAAAGTCCCTCCACCTCTTTTCCATTCACACCATATATCCTAAGATATATAACAATCCCCCACATGAATGGAAACATGGTGATAGCATTCAGCAGTTGAGTCGTGTATAGGATAGGTAGGTTTCACCCTTTGAACCTTCCCTTGTGCAGATCTGTTTGCTTCCTGGCTGACAGTAGACACGATGTCCTTGAACTGTGCTGCCGTTTGTGTAAGCATTGACACATCTCACCCAGGACTCTCCCTGATACACCTCAGTTCTCATGAGTGTGTTCTTTCTTGGCCATGAACACGCCTGATTCTGCGAGAAGTTCTAAGAATTGTGCCTCCAATTCTCTTCGAAGCGGCCCCACTTCTTTCTCACATAGGTGATCTCTTAAGAGTTTTCCACGTAACTCTATTGAATCATTAAAAGCCGTATGCTTAACCTTCATCCTTCACTGTTTCAAAGGGTCATTCCCTTATAGTGAACACTTTTGTCAGTGCAATTAGGTTGTCCCTTTGAACCTAGTTCTTGGGATCTCCAGTCTGTATAGGTTGGGTTTCCTTTGCACCAACATTTTCTATCGGCATCAAACCCATCCTCCTTGATGAGCTTGCAACTAACTCTCGATTTAACCCTTTGGTTAGTAGATCTGCTAAGTTATCCTTTGACTTCACATAGTCAACAGTGATAACTCCAGTTGAGAGTAGTTGTTTAATGGTATTGTGTCTTCGACGTATATGTCTAGACTTACCATTATATAGATGGCTTTGTGCCCGACCAATTGCAGATTGACTATCACAATGTATGCAGATTGCCGGCACGGGTTTAGGCCATCTCGGTACATCTTCTAAGAATTGCCGTAGCCATTCAGCCTCTTCACCACATTTGTCAAGAGCTACAAACTCAGACTCCATCGTGGATCTGGTTATTACGGTTTGCTTAGAAGATTTCCATGAAATGGCTGCATTTCCCAGAGTGAACACATAACCACTCGTAGACTTCGAGTCTTTTATATCAGATATCCAACTCGCATCGCTGTATCCTTCGATAACAGCAGGATATCTCATATAGTGCAGTCCATTTCCACGAGTATATCTCAAGTACCTTAGTACTCTTGTTATCCCTTTCCAGTGCTCAACACCGGGATTACTCGTGTATCTACTCAATTTGCTTACTGCGTAGGCTAAGTCTGGTCGTGTACAATTCATCAAGTACATTAGACTTCCAATCACCCGAGCGTACTCTACCTGAGAGATTCTTTCGCCTCGATTTTTCGATAGATGTTGGCTTGTATCTATCGGTGTTCGTGCCAACGCAGTATCACCATTGGTGAATTTCTCAAGAATCTTGTCCACGTAGTGGGACTGACTAAGAACAAGTCCTTCAGCTGTTCTAAGAATCTTGATTCCTAGAATCACATCAGCTAGGCCCATGTCTTTCATGTCAAATCTTGAGTTCAACATGTCTTTCGTGGATTTGATTATCTTATTATTACTCCCAATGATAAGTATGTCGTCTACATACAAGCACAAGATGACAAAGTCATCTTCTGTAGCTTTCGAGTAGACACATTTATCACATTCATTGATTTTGAATCCACCTTCTCGCATGACATTATCAAATTTCTCATGCCACTGCTTTGGAGCTTGCTTCAAGCCGTATAAAGACTTTACCAATTTGCAAACCTGGTTGTTCTGTCCTGGCACAGAAAACCCCTCTGGTTGCTCCATATAGATTTCCTCTTCTAAATCTCCGTTTAGAAAGGCCGTCTTTACATCCATCTGATGTATTTTCAGGTTCCATAGAGCAGTAATAGCTAACAACACTCTAATGGACGTTATTCTCGACACAGGAGAATATGTATCAAAGTAATCAAGGCCTTCTTTCTGTCGGTAACCTTTAATTACCAACCTGGCTTTATACTTGTCAATTGTGTCATCTGATCTTATCTTCTTCTTGAAAATCCACTTGCAACCTAATGGTTTACTTCCCGGAGGAAGGTCCACAAGTTCCCACGTGTGATTTTGCAAGATAGATTCTATCTCAGATGCAATTGCCTCTTTCCAGTGAGGTCCCTCAGAGGAGTTCACAGCTTCTGAGTAGCTTTGGGGTTCACCTTCCAGTATGAAAGTGATAAAATCTGATCCATAAGATTTTTCCACCCGAGCTCTCTTACTCCGTCGAGGTGTATTCTCAACTGGTTCATCTTCCTCTTTTTCTTCCTCTGATATTTCCTTTACCCTTTTTGAGGAGCTAGCATCCTCTCGGGTCTTAAATGGAAATACATGCTCGAAGAATGAGGCATTTCTCGATTCTATTATCGAGTTCTTGTGTATATCCGATAATTGTGATTCATAAACGCAAAACCGATATGCACTGCTGTTATGTGCATATCCAATAAATATGCAATCAACAGTTTTTGGTCCTATCTTAACCCTTTTTGGATCAGGCACCAAAACTTTGGCAAGACACCCCCACACTCGCAAGTATTTGTAGGATGGTTGTCTTCCATTCCATAACTCATAAGGACTCTTATGTATTTTCTTCCGAGGGACCTTATTTAAAAGGTAATTAGCTGTTAACACAGCTTCCCCCCACATCGAGTCTGGCAGTCCAGAGCTCAATAGAAGAGCATTCATCATCTCCTTAAGAGTTCTATTCTTTCGCTCAGCAATCCCATTCTGCTGAGGGGTATAAGGAGCTGTTGTCTCGTGTCTGATCCCATGTTCAGCACACAACTCAGCGAATGGTGATACATATTCACCACCTCGGTCACTTCGAACCACCTTAATTTTCTTATTAAGTTGGTTTTCAACCTCATTCTTATAGAGAATGAATTTCTCTATAGCTTCATCCTTGTTTTTGAGAAGATACACATAACAATATTTTGTGTTATTATCTACAAAAGTGATGAAGTACTTATTCCCACCACGCGTCGGTGTGCCTTTAAGGTCACATACGTCGGTGTGAATTAGGCCGAGAGGTTCGGTGCTTCTTTCAACGTGTTGAAAAGATGACCTAGTCATCTTCGCTTCAACACAAGTCTCACACTTGTGTGTCGGGTCAAGGTGGAATGTCGGTATGCTTTGCATGTTCATTAATCTACGAATCTCATCGTAATTCACATGTCCTAGTCTACCATGCCATAAACACGAAGACTCAAGCATATAAGTGGAAGAGCTTTCAGTTTTATTTATCTTAGGCTTAATGGCCATTACACTGAGCTTAAACAACCCATCAGATACATAGCCCTTTCTTACAAACATTCCCTTCTTCGACAGAACAACTCTGTCGGACTCAAACACAATGCGAAAGTCATGCTTGCTTAAGAGTGATCCGGACACTAGATTCTTTCGAATCTCCGGAACATACAGTACATTGGTTAGAGTCAGGTCCTTGCCCGAGGTCATCTTCAGCACCACCTTCCCTTGGCCCACGATGTCCGAGGTTGCCGAGTTCCCCATGAACAGCTTCTCTCCACTAATTTCTTGAAAATTGTGGAGCAGCTCCTTATTACAGCATACATGTCTGGTGGCTCCAGTATCGATCCACCATTGCCGCGGGTTTGAACCCACCAGGTTCAACTCGGAGACCACAGCGCAGAGGTCTTCCATTTCTGGTCCTTCGTTCAGGTTGGCCTCCTGCTTCTTCTTCGGTTTCTTACATTCCGAAGATTTGTGGCCCACTTTGCCACAATTGTAGCACTTCCCAGAGAACTTCTTGGCGATGCCTCCTTTGGGTGCCAGCTTGGAAGATTTAGAATTCTTCCGTTTCGAGCTTTGTCCGTGCTCGACCACGTTGGCTTTCACAGTAGCCTGAGAGAATAGTTTTCTCTCCGAACCCTTGTTATCTTCTTCGATGTGAAGTCTCACAACAAGTTCCTCCACGTTCATCTCTTTCCGTTTGTGCTTCAGATAGTTCTTGAAATCCTTCCAGCCGGGGGGCAGCTTTTCAATGATGGCTGCTACTTGGAAGGTTTCACTCAGAACCATACCTTCTGAGTGGATCTCATGTAGGATCACCTGAAGCTCTTGGACTTGGCTGATCACAGTCTTAGTGTCAACCATCTTGTAGTCCAAGAATCAGCCCACAATGAACTTTTTGGCCCCAGCATCCTCCGACTTATATTTCTTGTCCAGGGACTCCCATAGCTCCTTAGCCGTTCTCTTCGTGCTGTACACAACATACGGCGAGTCGGCCAGACAGTTGAGAATGTAGTTTCGGCATAGGTACTCAGAATGAGTCCAAGCCTCTACCACAACAGCCTCAGCTTGCTCGGGAGGGTCCTCGGTCAAGAACCGGGCCAAATTGAGCATGGTCAGGTAGAAGAGCATCTTCTGCTGCCACCTCTTGAAGTTCAACCCAGTGAACTTCTCTGGCTTTTCCCCATGGTTGATCGGGGCATTCCCGATCGGGGCGGAGGGGGCCTGGTGATGAGTCTGTTTCACCTCAACACGTTCCGTGGCCATCTCAACAGAATCGGGTCTGTTTCAAGATTGTTGGAGGATTTTTCTGAGATTTTATACTAAATTGAAATTACAAAACAATTTCAACTTATCTCTGTTGAGTGGCCGAGTTGAAAACCGAAGCTGCCGAGTGGGATCCGAGTGGCCGAGTGAGGTCCGAGTGGAATCTCCCGACCCGAGCAGGTTTTCCCGAGTGGCCTAGTGAGCTCCCGAGTGACTGAGTGAGGTTTCCGAGTGGAGTTTCCCGACCGGGATCTCCAGAACAGCAGTAGGACGTCTCCCGACCGGGGAGTTGCTGAGGCCTGCGCAGCGCAGTTTCCTTGAAACAGATTCGTCCTCCTCCGGCGGTGCTTCGAGGCTCAGATGGACTTCCATCTCTCAGGATACAACAGCAGACCACGGGCACAACGGAGCACTCGTTGCTCGTGGCGAACTGAGGAGGTACCCGACTGCTATCAGCGGGGTCGGGAGCGAGGTGGAGTAGAGAAGAATTTCGCACTGCGTCTCTGCCTGTGCGTCTCTGTTTGCTCTCGGTCACGGCCTCCTTTTATAGGCTCAGACCTCGCAGTATTAAATGACGAATTAATCGTCATTTAATGGCATTTACCCGACCAGATCCAAACGTCTGGGGGTTACTGATCTCGCATTAAACAAAATTAATGCATCAGTTACATTCGAGCAAAAAATCAAATCGGCAAAACTTTGGTTCATCTGCTTGGACAAATTTTGCCCCGACCGGTCCGACATTCGACGTGCGCGGGTCGTGCATGCACACGAGTTCACTTGGTTCAGTACAAATCCGGGCCCTGGATTTGCACCCCCCCTGCGCACCCACGCGTGAGAGAGAGCCTCTCCCCTAGCATTTGTTCACAACTACCATGCTTGTGATATAATATAAACCAAATATTTTGCCTTAAGCTCCCAATGTGGGACTAAAGCCCCCCCCCCTCTCAAGGGGGCCCTTTTATTCTCCTCCTCACTTTCTACTCAAGAGAAAGTAACCATGTGGGACTAAAAGTCCCTCCACCTCTTTTCCATTCACACCATATATCCTAAGATATATAACAGACTTCACTAGTAGATAAGCTCTCAACATCTTCCCAAGAGCCCAAGAGCGGACTTCACTAGTAGATGTCTATTATATCTCAAAGGACCTGGAGGTAAGCATCCTTAAAGAAATGTTTTCTTCTTTTGAATTATATAAATCTCGATGTGTAGAAAATAAAAATAAGACGAATAATATCTCCCTAAACACAAGAAGGATCGAACTAAATTCGGAATCTTCAACAAACGAAAAGAAATGACATTGGTGGTAAAAAAAACTAAACAAGATGTTTAGATCTAACAAATTTTCTAGGATATAGAGCAAGAAATTGTCACCAAGAAAAAAACAAGTTAGGTACTACCACTGTGACGAAGAAGGTCATATTAAAGAGCAATATCCCAAATTGAAGAATAAAAAGAAATATAAAGGAAATAAGTCAAATCACAAGAATTTAAAAGCAATGTGAGACCACACATTTTCAAAAGAATCCGAGATTGAGGCATATGCCAGACTTGCACTTATGGCAAGCTATCAAAAAGAGAATGACAAAGCATTCACCTCCGACATGAGCATTGATAAAGGGGGGGATTCAACAGAAGAGAGCAGCAATAAGGGGGAGCGTTCAGTTTTAGACATGACGATATGATAAATGAGGAATGCAAATTTTTTCCTGACAAACTATATTTTGGTATTAGATCTATGTTTAGGAGTTTACGGAAATTAAGAACAAAAAATATAGATTTGAAAAAGAAGTTAACCCTTTCATGTCCTTTAGAATATATGAAGAGTTAAAAATTGAAAATGCAAAATTAAAACTAAAAGAACAAATAGAGAATCTAGAAAAAGATTTTGCAAACTCACATGTTTCTTTTACGAAAAAGAATATTAAATATTTTGGAAGACTAAATATGTACATGAGAAATCATAGGGGTCAAATTATAAAAGTGTCTAAGAACTATATTCTATCGAAATTCTTGATCAACCCTGTAGATAAAAATTTATATTGGATTTCAAAATTAATTTTAAGCTGTTAAATAATTTTTTTTGAATAAACTGCTCCCAATATTTTCTAATTATTGGTAAAATCAAAATTGTTAGGTAATTTTTGGATTTAATTAATTGTCATTTTTTTTATGATAGACAAAGATTTTATCTACGAACTAATTTTTTTTTGAAATTGTTAAAATATTCGATGAATTTTCATGAATTTTTTTTTTCAAAAATTAACTTTTTAATTTAAAAATACTTAGATAATTATTTTTTGATAAATCCAATTTTTAAGAATCTGAACCTTATATTTTAACCATTCCAAAAATTTAGCAAAATTTTTGAAGTCAATATCTAATTTTAAAATTATTTTTCTCAAAAATCTTTTCTGTGATTAAAATCATTATTTTTGAATTTAGAAAATTTATTTTAATCTAAAAATGTTTATACTATTGAGTTCACACTTTGACAAAAAAAAATATTTTGAAAATTTACTAATGGTTAATTTATGAATTTTTATAAAAAATCATATTTTTAAATCGATAAATATTCAGAAAATTATTTTTGATAGTTTTAATTTTTTGAATCTGTATGTTGTATTTTAGATGTTTAAAAAAATTATCAAAATTTTCTAAGTCAAATTCGAATTTTAAAAATATTCTTCGAAACTCATTTTTACTTAAAAATATGTTTTTTCCCCTTAATGATTTTGTTTATCATGTTTTTCCAAAAATGTCTTTTATCTCATGTTTTGATGTGATCAAAAGAGGAGAGTAAATAAGATTAAGTTAAGGGAGATCAATTTGACATTTAGTGAAATTTACTTGCATTATTTATTACACTATATTGTCATATTTGTTTTATTGTTTTGAATAAACAAATTGTTATTTTCTTGTTTGGTTAACCCTAACTTAACTTGGGTTGATGCACATCAAAAAGGGGAGATTGTAAGTATCCTAAGTTAATTTTGATGTGATAAACTAAGTCAAGTTAGGTCATAATATGTTTTTGATCGTTGTGTCTAAGTGTGCAAGAGCTTAGGAGCGTAGGAAGTCGAGCGAAAGATGCAACGAACAAGAAAGGTGACACCGGAAGGGAGTCGACGGGCTCAGTGCATCCGAGGGAGGCGGAGGTCTGCGGAAGAGTACACAAGTGGAGCGAAAAGGATTCGCTCGACGTCCGAGGGACGAGAAGCCGAAGGAAGTCTATTCAAAGAGAAGGCCAGAGTCGATTTCGGGTGTGCCTAACCCTGGTTGGTCAGAAATCACCAGAGCGGAAGAATGACGAAAAAGTCAATATGAGTGTTGACTTTGACTATCTGGTCAACTGAGACACTTTAGTTGATGAGTGAGGTGTCTCAACTGCAAAGTTTAGTTCTATGCACAAACAAAACTGTGGCGTCTCAACTTGAACTTGAGGTGCCTCAAGTAAAAATTGAGGTGCCTCAGGATGAAACTGAGATGTCTCGGATCAAAGTTTTTCATTGAGTGATCGTTGGCGTCGTGGATAAAGTTTTATCCATCTGAGGCATTTCAGATTACAACTGAAGCGCCTCAGGTTTACACCAGCACAATATTCATTTTGATTTTTGGACTATAAATAGACTTCAAAAACTAGGATGAAAAAACAACAATTACTATTCAATTTCCTAGTCTTTCTACAAGTTGTACAATGTATGTAAGAGGCTTCTCCGCTTGCAAAGAAGGAGTTTTTTTAGTGGAACGTTTTAATTGTTTTGAATTAGTAACTGTCTTGATTGCAACCAAGTAACTAGCTTTGCCTCTTACTGGCTTCTGTTATAGTTGTTTATGTTAAATTATTTTAATTGTTTAAACTAACTACTATTTTTAATAAAGAAAGTGTAAAACATCAAGTTCTCTTTTTGATGGGCAATTCACCTTCCCCTTCTCTTGTCGATTTACAATGGTCCTACAAGTGGAATGCTAAAATACTATCATGGTTAATTAGATATTCACGAATCAATTTCTAGCTAAGGTATCTGACAAAATTAATTTTCACTACTTGGAAAACAATCTTAAAATGTTGTTTGTGAAATGATGAAATATGTTGTTTGTGAAATGACGAAATATTTGCGCTTCTGAATTTAACCTAGTGGTGGATAGAAAACTTTTGTAGAGCCGGATTGCTTACCTCTAGATTATTCGCATTTTCAGATTTATCCTAGTACTCGATGAAAACTCTCGTAAAATCGGATTATTCATCTTCAAAATTAATTGATTTAAAAGTTGGATACTGAATTACTAAAAATAAAATAATAAATTTAATTTAGGTTACTTTTTAATATATATATATATATATTATTATTTTCATCTAAATCCACCGTAACAGTGCAATGGAGGTGGCATATGGAAACTTTACGTAAGATTAGATCAAATATTTTTAGGCGCGAACTAAAAGAGCTGTCATATTCAAGTGGTATTATGACTTGATATCTCATCTCGACCCAGCTTGCGTGTAGCTTGATAGATTAATCTAGCTCTTCATCGGAAGGTCCCACGGGCCTAGCAAGCTGAGTCACCCAAGCAGATAGTCAGATGGCCCGACCCGTTTTATGTGGGAGCGGTAAGAGGCCGGCACCGGCCAAGAGGTCGTCACCGGCCAAGAGGTCGGTCACCGAGACGACGAGAGACCCAAGTCTGAGAACTTCAGAACTGGGGAACCCCAAGCCTCCAACCACCCTACTCCTGACCCAGCTTCACTCGAGTCACTCGGTCGGCAACCCGCTCCAGGGTCTGCCCTCCTATTTCCAACAACTGCTCCCTGACGTTGTACTAACAGCTGTGATACGGGGATTGGCGTAGACCTTACCTAGCTATAGCATACATCGTGGTTGTCCCATCGGCTCCGTACTCATCTAGCGCGCATTGACACCCCGCACCACACCCCCTTCTCTGCGTCAGGCTGAGCAACGCCATTCGGCGCCATACAGTGAGCTGACAGCGCCCATGCCCCGCCGTATTCGAGTACGAGAAGCCGGGTGGCATGGGCCAGAGTTGTCAGCTCCCCCGGATATATAAGCCCCTCCGTTCTCCGTTCCAGAGCTCGGAGTCAACACCAGTAGCCCGCGACTTTCGGGAGACCACGTTGCTCTTGGGAGTCCACCTCACTTCGCGACAGTATCAATATCAATGTGGATTATAATAAGAACTCCCACCCATTAGCATAATCAACTCCTCTTATATGGTGGTGCAAAGTGCTTGCTCGTAAGCTTCTAGTAACATAAACTCATAATGTCATCGCGAATAGGATGGTGAAGTCGAATTTCCTAGCTATTTTTCATGGTATACTGCATTAACTTCATTCAATTGATTTGTGCTCCTTTTTGTGTTCATCTTGTTCTTAATTAGGTGGTGAAAAACTTTGGCTAAATATCCTAATACATCTCTTACTGGTATCTATTCTTTAGCAAAACCTTTACAACATTATATGTTTCTCTTCATGCACAACAAAAAAATTCCCTCGTGTGTTTCTTGAAAAGGTTTCTTTTATGAAATATTTTGGCTTGTAAATAAGTTTTAGTCCAAGCCTGAGGAAGGGATATCCATTAGAGATTATAATTTCCTCCGCATCCAATAAAAAATTTAATATTTGATCTGATGAAGAGAATATATAAAGATTGTTTGGATCCAATTAAATAATTAAATAATCAAATATAATTGAGTATGGAGATAGATTTATAGAATCTTATGTTGGTGCTTGGATGGCTAGAGAGGAAGGAGAGGAGGGTGAATATAGTCAGACATAAACTTCTTGGACTTTTAGCTTTTCTGCACTTAGGGTTAGCGGCAACAGCGGAAGCAAAAACAAAACAGAAAAATACAGACACTAAACCCTAAGCTAAGCACAAGCACAAGCACAAAACGCTAACAAAGAGGAGTTACAAGGTTCGGGGATAACTTGCCCCTACTCCTTGGCGTGCCCGTAAGGTGGGCGATCCCTTGATCGCCGGCAGATCAAGCCCCGGAAATCCGGATAGATGGATCCTCCAACTCGGTGGAGTGACCTCTCTACAATACGTCTCAACAACAGGATATGAAATCAAGGTACAGAGACAAGGCCACACTTACAAAGCACAAGGAGAAACGTCTACAAGGCGATACTCACAACCCAGCACAACCTCGGCAAGAGCCTTCACCCAGCTCTCCCTCGTCTGCTCGTTGATCGCCCTTGCAATGCTTCCAAGTACTCCAGTCGCAGCCAACAGATCACTCACAGTGTATGCAAGAGTTGCTTCAATTCAGAGTGTTGCTCAAGATTAGAGTTGTCGCAAGAGCATATCAAGAGATGTCGCAAGAAGTCCCCTTTCTCTTCTTCGCCACCAAGCTCTTAAGTCTCTGCCCACTGATCGCCAGGTTACAGCCACCCCTCTGCAGCTCCCAGCTGCTCAACTGCAACTGCCCAGCTACCCTGACCTCTCCTGGACTCCCTGAGCTCCCCTCAGCCGAGCCCCAGTCAGCATCCCAATGGTGCAGTCGTCTGTTGAAACCTGAGAAGGAAAATTGCCAAACCTGTTGTGGCAAAAGACTCCATTTGACCCTCCTTGGATGATCCCTGAGTTATCTGCGCACCTAGCATATGATTAGCACACCAAATCAACAGAAGATCAAGTATTAGAAGAATCAGAGCAGAGAACAGTAGGAAATCATAACGCAATCAGATGTCTGACAGCGGATTCGAATTAAAGTTGTCAGCTACTGATCGATCACCGGACCGATCAGAGTGAACTCTTTTCGGTCACCAGACCGATCAGGATAGGCCCAGTCCGATCATGCCCCAACCTGATCGGTCCCCAGTGAGAAACCCGAAATCGTGACTTCTCGTGATCGATCACCAGATCGATCACCAGACCGATCCAGAAATCTGCTTGCCACAATCCACAGGAAATACACGGCTGATCGGTCACCAGACCGATCAGGTTGTGGCCTGATCGGTCTGGGGACCGATCAGGACACTCCCTGACCGATCAGGCTCCAGCCTGATCGGTTATAGTGAGGAGCTCGCGACATTCAATCGTTCACCAGAACGATCTGAGGGTCTCTCTGATCGGTCACCAGGCCGATCAGGAGCCGAAGACAAAAGCTTCTGTTCTCTCCCTGATCGGTCACCAGACCGATCAGGAGACGATCAAAAGCCTAGCAAAGTTTCTGTCCTCTCCCTGATCGGTCACCAGACCGGTCCACAAAGGAAGTTCGTGCCAACTTCCCTGATCGATCCCCAGACCGATCCAGCCAAAGCCAATACCACTCCAAGTCAAGAGAACGGGCTCCCAGTCTTCTCTGACTCGTGCTCAGTCCCCCGGACTAAGACTCCATGCCCAGTTTCACTCACCGGGACTTCATTCAACCTAGCTTCCCAAGCTAGGACCTGGCTCCACTCACCAGGATTTCAGTCAACCTAGTTTCCCAAGCTAGGACCTGGCTTCACTCACCAGACTTTCTTCCAACCTAGCTTCCCAAGCTAGGACCTGGCTTCACTCACCAAGATTTCTCACCTGGCTTCCCAAGCTAGGACCTGGCTTCACTTACCAGGATTTCCATCACATAGCTTCCCAAACTAGGATCTGACTTCACTCAACAGGATTTCATGCCCAGTCCCCGACCAGAACTTAACCTAAATTCGCTCAACCAAACTTAAATCAGATTGTCAACACCAAAATAGCAATCGGGTCAGACTGCATCAACATCCTATTCATACCCGATCCAAATATCAAATTAAATATATATTAACAAATTCTTTTCTTAAAATCTACCTTAATTTATTTTTTTATTATATATTTTTTAATATGATCTTAATTCTAATATGTTTTTATTTATTTTTTGAGATTAATTTTTAATTTACATTGATTGATCCTGAGAGTGACTAGTCCGACTTCATAAAAATATCTCACCGACTCCTAGATAAATTGAAAAATGCTTGTAACTAATAACTCATCAGTTCAGCATTCTTAAACCAACCACATTAAAGAAATTTTCTCCATTAATTGTCAAAACTAACTAATATGATTTTGTTTTTGAACAATAATAATTGAATAAAATGAAGAAAATTATTAATATAAAAGATGTCCAATTCTTAAATGTATATGAATATAATTATGAAAATAGACATCCGATACTCAATAAATGAAAATTAAAAATCTGATGAAAATGAAGATGAATATAATAAATATGGATGGAGAACAAGATTAATATCAAAAATGAGAATGGAGATTATATATATATATATATATATATATATATATATATATATATATATATATATATATATATATATATATATAATGTGACACATTATCATCCTTAATAGGGGTTGTTTACTTAGGGAGTGGAAGAAGAAAAATAATTATGATATTACCCTTTTTCATCAATTTGGAGCATCTATCTTTCCTCCACATTAGTTGCCACCATCCTCGCTCGCCTATCAATCGTGTTGCGAGCTTTGCAACTCTGCCATAACCTCAATCTTGTGCCCGCTCGCCTTCAATCAAGTTGCCCTGGCTGGCGACGGTCAAACATACGTATGCTTGTTTGTAGAGTAATGATTGGTAGAGTGAATTTGGAAGAGTGAATAGGAGAGTGAATGACGTCCAATTATTGTATACACGTCCGATCGACGATCGAACACCACCGGCGGCCTCTGATTGTCGTCCCGAATCAAACTATACCTTGGGAGGGCGGTGAACTCGTCAGGATGGCCGGCAACGGTGAACCCATCGAAATCGACGGTCAATAATGTGAGATCGCAATTGTGGCGTTCCCCGACGGGTTCACCGTGCCCCCCAGAGTATAGTTTGGTTCGGGACGGCGGCCGAAGGCCGCCGGTGGTGTCCGATCGTCGATCGGACGTGTATACAATAACTGCCACGTCATTCACTCTCCCATTCACTCTCCCAAATTCACTCTCCCTATCATCACTCTTGTTTGTAGCTTTCCGTTGGCTACAAGTTCAGTAATCTAATCACTGTGTTATGCTATTGCCACAATTTCATATATCAAATCAATAGCTCACGATAGAAATCCATCGAATATTGCAGTTGGTAAAGATCCTAAATAGCACATATTTCATTTGATGGAAAATAAACATTATGGACCAGCCAGTTCATAAAATTAAAAAAAAAAAAAAGATTTATCAAATTACAACTCAGATCTGTTGAACCCGAAGGCCAATGCTCGCCTAACATGAAAAGATAGTCATTTCAAAAACTTGTGATTTTTTCCCCCAATGAACAGCTTGTGCAGGTCATTTGCTTTCTATGTCGTACAAATCAGTCCTGGAAGCATATATCAAGGAAAAGCAAGAAGACAACCACAAAGAAATGTATATGTATTAATGTATACTAACAACAAGAAGTATGCACAAGCGTAGTCTAAACAGATTTTTACAACTTTAATTATCAAGGAGAATAATGATAAGCTAAAAAGAAATAGTACATAATTTTTGTGAAAAAGCACGTTATTGAGAAGGGTAAGATTCCCCCAGCATAATTTTTCAATTAATCTTAGCAAAATTGCATGGAAAACAACAGGCAGAGAAGTATTCTTTTTCTCTAAATGAAAATGAAAATAGAAAATAAAAAGATCTTAGAGAACCTAGGTCAATTGTTGAGTTTTATTAGGCTAAACGAGTAACAGATATTAGTTTAACAAGATTAGAAATTCAGGAGCAGTAACTGTGCAAGGTATAATACACTAGAGATGTTCTTTTTTTCATGCTAGAGTTAGTGAGCAATAAAATGAGTTTTCTGCCAACATAATGACACCACACCTAACAGGATCTTTAATGACAACATGACCTCATGCAAGTGCAAAAAAGTCATCTTCATGTGAGAACAATGTCGGCATGAATGGAGGGACTCCCCAAAGTATGAAGGTAGTGATGCCCCAAAGGGGATGCAACCATGCAAGGTGGTCACAAGAGTCGATAGGCATGTGTTCAATGTAAGACAACAAGAAATTGGGAAAAATAAAGCACAAATGGGAAAAAAAACTATTGATGAGAAGAACATAATTCTAGGATTTTTCTTCTCTTTCTCACCCTCCTTCTTCCTCTCTCCTGCAGCATTTCTCCTAATTTTCTCTATCCATTAAAAAAAATACAGACTACTTGATAAAAAAATTCACAGAAGTATGATCGTATCTATAGCATTTTGAATTTCAATTAAATAACCCTATCACTTAGGCTCTCAACAAGCGTGCTCAAATATCTCTTTGAATCAGTTTCTTCCTTCCATTTATTTGCTCTCCTACCTGAAAACAAGTCGATGCCACATCTTCTATCAAGTAGAGCTAACTTACAAACCAATCCGTCCATACCAAAAGTATGACTTTGGCTACCTCCAAATAAAAATTCTACTCTCATTTATAGTAAGTTGTTCTAGATTTTCATTTCATTACGGATCCACAATGGGACTATTTAGAACTAATCATGACCTTTAATATTTACATCAATCCTTGAGCAAGATAAATTTATGCGAGAAATTAAGACCAAACATCAAAAGACTGAGGATGTCCTTCTATCTAGTTTGTACTAACCAGTATAAGACATTTGACCATGAAGCTCACGAGTCATAATCAGAGTTCGATGCTAACTGTAATGCCTTTGAAGTTACCGTTTATTTCTCTTTCTTTCTTCACCATGAAAAGACCAAAAACTAAAGGTTGTGAAGGTATAGTATGCGTCCTAGAAATCCCTACAATACTAATTCTTACCAAGATGGATCTGAGTTGGGAACCATGGGAAAAGATATTAACATGTCACGTAACCATAATTTCCGATAAATTAACAAGGTAAAAACAATAACTTTCACTTGCCAAAAAGAAGAATCGTATATAAATAACAAACAAACAACATCTAAATCAGAAATAAAGGTCACTCATGGTGCCGACCAAAAGGATACACCAAATATGCTCCATGAGCGAATGCAACAGCCAAGGCGCCGAAGAACACCCTCTCCCGCAACACAGGATTGTGCCTCAGACCAATTCGAACTGTATGATGTCGTTGCCCAAATTCATCAGGCTAAACAATCAACACCAACAAAGAGCGAACAAAAAGAAGAGCGTACTGAGAGGAAGAACGGGAGCGTATACGAGAGGAACTAGGAACTTGAACTGAGGCCCTCTCTTTGTCCTCCTGACAGCGCCATCGCTTCATCAAGACAAAAGGGAACAAATCGATCAGGCCCATGGCACAACTGCGAACTCTAGAATCGATATATACGCAAGCAAATGAGTTCGATGATTACGCTGTGGAGAAATCGTTGGAGGACGAGGCCATCGGCGGAGCAGTCGTAGAGATCGAAGCTTAGATCCGCGGACGGCGAGACGAGAAGGAACCGGGGGCTGCTTTTTCTCTGTCGATCGATCGGCGGAGGAAACCAGAAACCGGTGTGGTTTTGTGTCCCGTTCCCTCTTTTTAAGCTTTAGGGACTGGATCAGAAATGGGCCGATCGAGCTTGGTCAGCGCCCGGCCCATTAGATCCACTCTTTTTTAATTTCGCAGGCACAAATATTAGACGGCCCATGTCGCATTATGGGCTTTATAGCACTTTAATTGGGCGGGCTGTCTAACGGTCCGACACCAAATTATAAATTAGAGCGATATACATGTTCACTCTGCTAATGACTCTTTTATCTAAATAAACCAATAAATTTTTAAAACCAACAAATAAATTTATATTATCAAACAATAAATAAATTTAAATATAAAAATTTTAAACAATTAAATAATTTTAAATTAAAACAAATCAATCAAGCTCAAACTCATAGAAAAGAAACCAAACTAAGTTTAAATAATAATTCTAACGGTTTAATTTTATTGTAGGTTTAGCTAGGTTTAACTCGATTATATTATAAAATAAATTTAAATAATTATAAAATTTAATTCGACTTAATTCATTTATCATTCTAACATGGATAGGTAAAAAATTATAAATAAAGAATTATTTTAATATTTTTAAAAAATAGAATGTTTTTTTTAGGATGACAATAATAACGAGGGATTTCTTTTTTTAAAAAACAACTAGCTGCTAAATCTTTTCAAGTGAATATCCTTTTTTTTTTTCTATGGGAGGAAAATAAATTAAGAGTAATCATGTAAGGAAAATCTCAATAAAAAACTCAAAAAATGATATGGTATTTTATATGCACATATTTGATTATCACCTGGACATCA
This sequence comes from Boesenbergia rotunda, assembly GCA_024364735.1. Classification (NCBI taxonomy): domain Eukaryota; kingdom Viridiplantae; phylum Streptophyta; class Magnoliopsida; order Zingiberales; family Zingiberaceae; genus Boesenbergia; species Boesenbergia rotunda. The sequence continues at coordinate 25,714 of JAGFNQ010004922.1, forward strand.
TCGACGGTCTTCGACTGTCATTCCGAATCAAATTATATCTTGAGGAGGCATGATGAACTCGTCAGAATCACTGCAATTATGATGTCACGTTATTTCTTGAGATTTTCTTTGAAATTTTTATCTAAGCATAGTATTTTTCATAAATTAATATTCTCTAACTACAAAAAGTAAGATAAATTAAGATCCTCTAACTATAAGAAGTAAGAATCCACTGTAACAAGATCAACAAACTATAAACTATAAGCCACAAAAAAAAAACAAAAACATTGAATAGTGATGAAATTCCCGATGGAATATCATTCCCATTGGCAGTGGAAGAACCGAACATTTATTTATCCTACTGGGTTAGCGATGGAATTTTGGTTTCGTTGGTATTCTATGACAGAATATGATCTCTATTAAGAAGACAATAACTCGAATCCTAATTTTCACAAGGTTACCGATGGAATTGTGATTCCGTCGGTAACCCCCAACGAACTCCGTCGGGAAGATAATTTCCCAAGTTACTAATAGAATTGTGTTTCAGTGGGTGACCCCCGATTAAAATGAAGTTCTATTGAGAAATACTGACAGAATGTGATTCTGTCAATAAGTCTAAGAAAATTAGGGCACAACCTTGATTTTTCTTATTCTGGATTCCTCCTCTAGCGGCGACTTTCTTCTTCCCGATACCTCCTCTAACGACTCCAGTAACATCTCCAATAAATTCTCTCCTTTGCCCCTCCATCTTCTCGAATCCACTGGTACGCGCCTGGCGGCTTTGCTAATAGCCAAAAAATGGTCGGCGGCTTAGCCGGCCACAGGTTGGGTGGCTGGCAGCGAGGCTGACCGCCAGCTCGCGGCCGACAGCTTGGCCACGCCTGGCAGCATGGTCAGCCGCCAGAACACAGCCGATGGCTTGGTCAGTCGCTTGCTTTTGGTCGCAAGCTTGGCTGGTCGTGAACATGGCTAGCCGTGCACTTGTAGCCGCCAGCATGGCCCAGTGTGAACTTGGTCGGCCATCAATTTGCGATTACGAGCTCGACCTGCCACCAGCTCTTTGCTACAAGCTCGGTCTATCGTAAGCTCAGTTGCTCCTTTATTGTGATTATTTGTAATTAATTTTATCTATTTTTATTTTGTAATATATTATATTTGCTGCTTTTCTCCAACTAGACTACTTATCTTCGAGTTTAATTTATTAAACAGTACTTATATGATATTTTACATGGTTAAATTTAGATGTAGGTTAAGCTAGTAACATGATATAGTTGTTAGGACTGGTAGGAGAGATAGAGGGAGGGGTGATTAGCTTCGATCTTTGCTCAATCAAGATCGAATTGTCGCTGCGGAATACTTAAGTAATGCTAACACCTCGATTTACTTGGTATCCACTTTCTAGAGGTAACTAATTCAAGAATTCACTCTTCCTTACTCTCTCATACACTATGAAAGATCTCCTTTTTGAGGTGGAGAAACCTCTAACAAGCTTACAAGAAGAAATACTCAAGCACAAGCAAATACAATAGAAATCTTACAAGATTTACATAAATTAGCTCTCTTTGCTTTTCTTGCTTTCTTTAAACTTGGAATCGCCTCGTGATCCTTGGAAATGCAGCAGCATAAAGCTCCAAGGCCTCACATGAAATGGCGATGAGGAAGGTGAAGAGCGTCAAAGAAATGTCGGAGCAGTCTTGCTTCAAACCTGCGAGAAAATCTTTTATACTGTTGGAACCCGGATGGCTAGAGAGGGGGGGGTGAATATAGCCAAACACTTGGAACTTAAAGACTTAGTGAATTTCTGCACTTCACTTTGTTAGTAGCACAGCGGAAGTATGAAAGCAGAGTATACAGAAAAAAAACAGGAAACAAAACAAACTAACACAAGTAGCAAGATCGCTAACAAGGAGGGTTTACAAGGTTCGGGGATAACTTGCCCCTACTCCTTGGCGTGCCCTTAAGGTGGGCGATCCCTTGATCGTCGGCAGATCAAGCCCCGGTTAACACCGGATAGAAAACAACCTCCTTCTCGGTGGAGAAACCTCTCCACAGCGTTTCAATCACAGATATATATTTAAGCACAATGAAACAACAAGAAAGGTCTTACTTAGCACTTAGCAAAGACAAGAACACAGCAAGCTCCCTCAGAGCTCCACCCAGCGACGATCTCACGCAAGAGCCTTCTCGTGTCTTCTCGCTGTTGGACTTGGAGCTTCTTGTTCCCTCCTTCAAGCGCTCAAGTAATGAATGGTTGCTTCACAAATCGTAGTTGCTTGCACAAGATGATGGAACTTCAGAACATGCAAGCAAGATGTGGAGAACACAAAGGCGCAGCAAGAACTCGGTTCACGAACTCTGCTTCAACGAAGTCTTCTTCCGCCCTTTTGTTTCTCCACTCAGCATCAGGTGACACCATCTCCTGCAGCCTCCAGCTGCTTCCCTGCCAACGCCAGCTACCACTGAGCTCTCCCTGGACTTCCTGAGCTTCCCTCAGCCAAGCTCCAGTCAGCAGCTCCAGCCGTTGCAACCTGAGAAGGAAAACGGACAAACCTGCTCCAAGGAAAGGCCTCCATTGACTCTCCTTGAGTGTTTGAATCCTCCCTTATCACCTGCAGCTTAATCAGAGTGTTAGAGCAGCATATCAAGCAGCAAATCATATATCAGATGTTAAGCGCAGAGAATCGGATACGGTCAGACACGATCAGAGCGTCTGATAGTGCAATTTGAATTAAAGTGATCGGTCACCGGACCGATCCAGGGCCTGTGGGTCGGTCAACAGACCGATCCACCGCCTTGCAGGGACTCCCAGCACTTGCGGCGACACAAGCCTGATCGGTCACCAGACCGATCAGTGTGAAGCCTGATCGGTCATCAGACCGATAAGGTTAAACTCTGTCCGATCAGGCCAGAACCTGATCGGTCCACGTCTGAGTGAACAGTAACTTCGGAAATTAAGTCCTAAGTCTTTGATCGGTCACCAGACCGTTCAGAGCCTGATCAGTGGGGGAACTCAACGCACTGTTCGCTCCCTGATCGGTCACCAGGATGATCAGGAGCAAGGCAGTGAGTGAACTGCCTGCTCCCTGATCAGTCACCGGACCGATCAGGAGCCAAACAGTGGAGCACCGCCCTGCTCCCTGATCGGTCACCAGACCGATCAGGAGCCACACAGTAGGTTCCCAACCTCACATGTATCATATGGAGCATGGCATCATAAGCATAATTATGGCAATGTAGCAAGTATGCAGATAGTACGCATGCAAACAGCATAGCATCAACAATAAACATACGAAAGTAGGATAAAACATGCATCAAGGTCAGATAAGGCAAGTCATAAAACATCCAGATAAATAACAAGATGCAAGACACATGCATCAAAGTCAAGATACGTGTGGCACAAGGCCGCAACAGCAAGTCATGGGGCATACAGCCCAAAATTCACACAAATAAATAGTCAAATACACATATCACCAGGAGAGACAACGGTCATCCAAACTCAAACGTCAGCGGGGGGGGGGGGGGTCGTCATCGTGCATGAGATCATCCATCGTGGCATCAGCAGACCCTGGTGCAGCACTGCCTGATGGGGCATCCCCTGGAAATGTATGGCGGCGCCACTCTGCGTACAAAGTCTGCTGCAACGTCTGGACTCCCGAGACAGTGGACTCCACGCTGGTCAATCTGTGATCAATGGATCGGAACTGTGATCGGACCTCCTTGCGGTAACTCTCTCGCAACTGAAAATCATGCTGGAAGGTCTGCTCGAGCTCTGAAATCTGCCAGCGCAGATCTGGCTCGGGCTCATTGTAGTAATCGCCAGCAGCAGGAGCCTCATGAGGTGCAGCAGCCTCGGGTGGTGCCTGAAAATGTGGTGCTCCCCCAGGTAGGTCACCAAGTCCTCTCCCATTCTTCCAAACCAAGGCTTTATCGTGCTCGCGAATAACAATGCCAGATTTTGCAAATGCCTGCCGACCGAGCCGACAATCCTGCTTGACCATGGGCACGGTCCTGCCTTTGGTGACATCAACACCAACTGACATAAGCCAATCAGTGATGACATGACCAAATGGCATGTAGACCGTGCGACGGCTCGGCTCACGATAGGATAGGATAGACTGGAAGATTCTCTCCATGATATCGAAGTCCATTCGGCGGTGCATGCCGTAGAGCATAAGACAATGGTAGGGTCGGATTTCAGTTAAAGGCTTGGAAGTAATCGGAAGGATGCAATTTGTAATAATCTTGAATAGTATGTAGCTAGTGGGAGAGAGACGTAGTGCTGCAAAAGTAGGAAAGTCAGGGCCCAGCTCATCGAGACCAGCTGGTAGAGCTGTTAATTTGGGTTGGGCCCGTCGGGTTGGCCCGCCCCGCCAATCAATTTAAGCGGGTTGGGATAGAATTTAAGCAACCCAAGCCCGCCGCGGGCCAACCCGCCTAGGCCCGCGACCCGCACGGGTCGGCCCGCTACGGGCTTGGGTTGGCCCGCGGGTTGAGAATCACATGTTAGTTAAGTTTTTTGACAATTTATTATCTTTCTTTGTTATTATTTTAAAATAAAAAATAATATTTTTCATCACATGAGTACTGTTTGTATCCATTTATATTTAAATAATATATTTCTTAATATATTTGATTGATGAAATATAAATATATGATTTTTTTTAAATTTTTTAAAAATATTTTGATGGCCCGCGGGTTGGCCCGCCTAACCCACGGCCCGCCTTGGATTGGGTTGGGTTGGAGATTTTCCAACCCGCCTAGATGATGGGCTGACCCGCCCCGCCCCGCCCCGCCAAATGGCCGGCCCGCCATGGGCCGACCCGCCCCGCCACGGATTGGCCCGTTTGACAGCTCTACCAGCTGGGCGGGGATGACCGAAAAAGTACTGATAGATACCATCTGGAGTGACATCCGCAAAAGGTGCCAATAAAGGATCAGGAAGCTCAGGGTAGATCGAATACATATGTGGTGATTGTCGACCATCCAAATACTCGGCTAAAATCTCGTAAGAAAAATCAAGGTTCCTCTTGGCGACTCGAGTGGTGAACTCGAAGCCTCCTTGAGGTCCCTGTTGAAGATTGTTATAGAACTCTGAGATTAGGTCGTAATTGATGGTCCGTTCCAAGGAAGCCCAGGTTGTAGAAAGTGACAATCACCATGACGGAGGGGCAGTACTCAGTTAGGAAAGGGATATCAATGGATCGGCAGGGTAATAATTTGAAGGTTCTCGATTGGAAGGCCTGTTCACAGGACGCATTTGGAAACCGGGAGCTCGAAGAAGGCTGAGGCCTTCTGGAGGGCGCAGATGCAGAAGGGGTTTTCCCCCTCGAACTGCCCTCAGCGGCTTCCTTGCCCTTGGAAGATTTTCTAGATATTGGAATTGGTCAAGGTAGAAATTGAAACAAGTTAATCATGACACTAATCACAAGAATAAGATTCGATCAAATTGATCAAGACAAGGTAAGACCCAATCAGAGAACGTGACCAAGACACAATGATTAACAGAACACATTTTAATCAGAGACACAAGGTAGACATGATCATAAGAACACAGTTTAAGCATAAGGTGAAATTGATCAAGTATAAGATATGGCACAGATAGGTCACGACCAAAACAAGAGGGCACAGCACAACACAAAACATGGTTAGCCTCAAAACATAATCTATGAACTGATTTGAAGGGAAAACTGAGACAAAAACTTACTTAGGTGCCATTGGTGAAGTTCTTGAAATCTGAGGGGAGAAAAAGCTTGCACAGGAGAAGCGTTCGACGCAAGAGAGATCGCAAAGCACTGCAGCGAGAGAGAATGTCGCAGAAGAAGACAGAGCTCGTAAGAACCCTCTTAGAACCGCACGCGCGCACTCGCAAGAGAAAGACGAAAGCACTGGGAAAGCTCTCGCACACACTGAAGGTCACACAAGTGAGAGGTTTCGGCGCTAGGGTTTGGCAATGAGAGGTTTCGAAGAAATTAATCGGTTGGTGGATCGGTCCACCAACCGCAATTTAATGCGATGGAACGGATCACCGTTCGATCTGAAGGCGCACAGACCGATCAGGCTATAGCCTGATCGGACTGACCTGGGCCTGATCGGTCGAGTGACCGATCAGGCGCGCTCCTGATCGATCGGCTGATCGTTTAGGACACGAACAGTAGGGTTCGGAGAGAAACCTGTGAGCCTCTTGATCGGTCTGTGGACCGATCACCATAGGGTGCCAGATCGGTCCGGGGATTGATCCAGGCTAGCTCAGTAAGTTTGGTCAGAATTTCGTAAAGCCCCTGCTGCCTCTCTGATCGGTCCGTGGACCGATCGTTACAGGATGGAGCCAGATCGGTCTGGAGACCGATCAGCCTTACGTCTGATTGGTCCGGTGACCGATAAGGGTTCCTGAAACTCCTAGATACGATCTAAAACTTTTAGTTTCAGATTGTTACTCGATTTCTGAAGGGATATGATGAGGGATATCGATCTTGGAAGCAGTCCCTCGTCTATAGTGGATCCCTAATCAAGGATCAAAGGTCCTTAGAGTTTGAACAAGTCACTTTGCTCCACTCAAGGGGAGTCAAACTCAAACAACAATCATTCAAACAATTTGTGCCAAATCCATGTTTCCAATCAAGTTTTCTTGATTGGAATGTCCAAGTATGATCATGGAGCCAAATACACATATGTTATGCAATGGTTTTCCCCATACTTAGTCACCGAAGTGATTATTATCTTGTCAACTTAATTTCTCAAGGGATGCATTGACATTTTGAGAAATTGAGTTGATCCTAACATCTCACCCCATATCTAGCAAACAAAAACGTTTTGTTGAACCTTATAGTTTGTGTGAGATGTCCCCAAAGTTACCCAATTGTTTCCCATTAATTCAAAATAATCATGAAGCGTTTTGAATGCATTTTGAAGTTTATGAAGTGCGACATATTCCCAACTCCCTTCTTAAGAAACTAAATTCATTTTCGGGGAGTGGTTTAGTGAAAATGTCAGCTAAATTTGATTTGGACTCTACATGTGAGAGTACAATATCCCCTCTAGATACATGATCCCTAATGAAGTGGTGACGGACTTCAATATGTTTGGTCCTAGAATGATGGACTGGATTCTTGGTTAGGTTAATTGTGCTAATGTTATCACATAACACTTGCACACCTTTGTAACTCAACCCATAGCCCTCTAAAGTATGTATCATCCACAACAATTGTGATATACTCTCCCCCATGGCAATATATTTTGCCTCAGTCATGGAGAGAGCAACGCAGTGTTGCTTCCGACTTGACCAACTTACTAAGGATGAACCTAAGAATTGGCAACCCCCACTTGTGCTTTTCCGGTCCAACTTACATCCAGTGTAGTCGGAATCCGTATAGCCAATTAAATCAAATGATTCGGTACGGGGGTTCCATAGACCTACACCAATAGTGCCTTTGAGATACCTCAAAATTCGCTTAACAGCTATTAAGTGAGATTCCTTGGCACAAACTTGATACCTAGCGCACATACCCACAGCGAAAAGAATATCAGGTCGACTAGATGTGAGGTATAGCAAACTACCTATCATGCTTCGATATTGAGTCAAATCAACGGGTTTACCACTCTCATCATTGTCTAATCTCGTGTTTGTAGCCATGGGAGTGGTTACCTCTTTTGAATCACTCATGTTGAATTTTCGAAGCATTTCTTGTGCACATGGATACCATTGCGAGTTTGCTTGATTTCAAGTCCAAGGAAGAAAGTCAACTCTCCCACTAGACTCTTTTCAAATTCACTCTCCATGTGCCCAATGAACTCATTTAAATAGCCCTTGTTATTCGAGCCACAAATTATGTCATCGACATATACTTGGGCTACAAAAATATTATCACCATCTCTCCGTAGAAATAGTGTAGGATCTATTTGGCCTCTAATGAAGCCCTTCTCAATTAGGAATGTCGACAACCGCTCATACCAAGCCTGGGGTGCTTGTTTAAGGTCATAAAGTGTCTTTTTGAGCTTGAACACGTGGTTTGGATATTCGAAACTCTCAAACCCCAGAGGTTGTTTGACATAGACCTCTTCTCTAATTAGACCATTTAAAAAGACCGATTTGACATCCATTTGGTATAGCTTGAAGCCGCGATGTGCTGCAAATGCAAGCATCAATCGAATGGATTCTAATCGTGCCACGGGAGCATAGGTCTCATCATAATCAAGGCCTTCAACTTGACTATAGCCCTTGGCTACTAAGCGTGCCTTGTTTCTAACGATTTCTCCCTTATGGTTCAATTTGTTTTTGAAGACCCATTTGGTTCCAATGATGGTGGTCTTCTTGGGTCTAGGGACTAAGTCCCAAACTTGACTCCTTTCAAATTGACCTAGTTCATCTTGCATTGCAATGATCCAATCGGGATCACTTAATGCTTCATCAATTTTTCTAGGTTCAATTTCGGAAATTAGGGCAACTTCATTAACCTCATTCCGGAAGAATGATCTAGTTCTAACCCCATGATGGATGTCTCAAACAATTTGATCTTGGGGATGACTAGAGGCTAATCTAGTTTGCCTTGGTGTTGGTGGTGCTTCTTGAATGGGTTCACTAGACACAAGTTTGTTGGATCGAGATAACCGATAGAGGGGGGGGGGGTGAATATCGGAAAGCGTTCGGATTTGAGATAGAGAAATTGGATAGCGGAAGATTAAACACAAAAACACGCAAACACAGATATTTTTACTTAGTTCGGAGCCTAGGTCGACTCCTACTCCAAGGCCCACGGTCGTTGACCGTTTACTGTGGGCAATTCTATATTATCGCAAAATGGTTTACAAATCAATATTACAATTGCAGTATCATAAACACAAAAAGAAAATTGCTCTTCGTTACCAACGTCCAATGTAGATTGACTTTTCGGAGCAGAGGGACGTCGTCGGCTCGAGTTGGGAGGTTTCCGGAGCAGAGCGCGGGAGCAGAAGAGCGTAGAAGCGTTGAATCAAGTGTTGTTCTGAGCCTTGGGGTCGAGGGCCCTTTATATAGCCCTGGGGGCATCCGGATCATCGGGGGCGCCCCCCACGTGTCGGTTGATCCGGCATTTGCTCGGTCAGCTTTTGATCCCTTCAAATTCGGGATCAGTTTGACCGGGGCGCCCGGAATGCTCGGGGCGCCCGTATTGACCGGGTCATACTCTCATCTATTGGCTTCGAGGGGAGTTGCTTCGGTAGTTGTCACTGGGGGCGCCCGCGACAGGCGGGGCGCCCGGGCGATGGGGGCGCCCGGAACATCCGGGGCGCCCCGACAGTCAACTGTCGAAGCGGATTTTGCTCCTGCTGGTTGGTCTTCACCTTGGGGGCGCTCGGAACATCCGGGGTGCCCTGCTCAGCTTCTGCCTCACTCCTTTGAGGCTCTCTGAACTGCAGACACTCAGTCCTTCGGTCCTGCATCCAGGGTTAGTCCAAAAAGCAGTAACATATTAATTTTTTATACAGCCTTAGCTGCCTTGGTTCTGACTTTGGGCCTCCAAAATGGAGCCCTAGGTCGAACCGACTCCTACTGTTCCCTCGACAAGGAACGCGTCCTCACCTACTCCTCTCGGGAGAATGTACCTGATGCCAACCGCTCCTCTGGTTGGACTTTTGCCTCGCGGTCCTTCGCCAGGTCTTGGATACTGAGCTGTCCTTCGCCCGGTGCCTAGCATTCCTTTGCTAGGGCTTCAGTCCCAAGCTGTCCTTCGCCTGACGCCTAGCAGTCCTTCGCTAGGGCTTTTTACCCTGGCATTCCTTCGCCAGTGCCTAGCAGTCCTTCGCTAGGGCTTTTTACCCTGGCATTCCTTCGCCAGTGCCTAGCAGTCCTTCGCTAGGACTTTTTACCCTGCACACTAGAGTGACATGTTAGATAACAAGTAAGACTTAACTTTTGAGCCCTATTGTCATTATCAAAACTCAGGTTCGACTTGGGTGCTTTCTGCACCAACAATCTCCCCCTTTTTGATTTATGGCAACCCTGGTTCAAAAAGTTAAGTTTAATCAAGGCATATACAAAAATTACCTTTTGTTCCCTCCTCCTGGAAGGAATCTCCCCCTAGATTTTTCAAAAATTCGTGGGGTTTTCGACACTAAGTTCCAAGTTTAAAATACATAGAAAATTTTGCAAGCTTAAGTTTATTTAGACAAATTTGAAAATTTAAGTTTAAGAAGGATTTTAAAACTTTAGTTTGAGTACCAACAATTTGAGAGTTTTAAGTTTATGGTACTTTCAAAAAGTTTTGAAAACTTTAAGTTTTTAAAGTACTTCGTGAAGTTGCAAGCCTAAGTACTTCTGAAAAGCTTAAGTATTTCTAAAAAAACTTAAGTACTTTTGAAAAGTTTTGAAAGGTTTGAGTACTTTGAAATGTTTTGACAAGCTTAAGTAAGAAAATTTTGACAAGCTTATGTACTAGGAAAATTTTGAAAAGCTTAAGTAAGAAGATTTTGACAAGCTTAAGTACTAGGAAAGTTTTGAAAAGCTTAAGTACTTTGAAAAGCTTAAGTAAGAAAATTTTGACAAGCTTAAGTACTAGGAAAGTTTTGAAGAGCTTAAGTACTTTGAAAAGCTTAAGTAATAAAGACTTAGTGCTTTAGTACTTTGAAAAAACTTAGTACTTTAGAAAAGCTTAATTAAGTACTTTTTGAATAAAGGGTAGATTTTGAAATTTTGAGAGACAAAAAAAAATTTAAAAAAAATTTAAATTCTCTCCTTTCTTATCTCTCCCCCTTTGCCATATATCAAAAACAGATTAATATAGCAGAAATTAAATTTCATAAAGGAAATAACTTTCATAAAAAAATATTTGCATGATTTTGCTGTACTGAACCAATTCATGATAAGACTTAAACTTAATCAGTTAATTTTCTCTTGTAGGGACCTGTCTAACCTAATTAGCTACTTACTAACTGTTATAAACAGTAGTTTTTGCTAGGGTTAGTCAAGTTAAGTGTTTTTGTTCAAGTTAGATTTTCTAAACTTGACACTTGAATTGATTGTTGTGTAAGTTGTATTTAGTGCCTCAATTACTGCAGATGCACTGACTTAAAGCATCTTGAATTAAGGCAAAGGCCTAAGCATCTCAACCCTTTCTAGGTTATCAATCAAAAGTACCCTAAGGTGCTTGTGAGATGCTGGCTTCTAAATCTATAGGTGCATGCAGTTCTAGGGTTAGGGCCTAGGCTAAGTCCATTTGCGAAAAAACCCTAGTTTTGAAAAGGGGTAGTTTTAAAAATAAACTAAGTCGGAAAAGATTTAAAACAAACTGATTTCAAAATTAAAGAAAAATAGTTTTTCAAAATTCTTTTAGAAACTGATTTTTAAATCAAGTAAAGTAGTAAGAAAAAATTAGCGTTATTCTATTCTACTGAACACAATCCTAACTGCCTATCAAATAGGATAGAACAAGTACTCATTTCCATAAGTCAGCTAGTCAAACAGAACAAGTACTCAAAATCCAACACAGTCATACAAGTCAGGCATAAGTCAACCCTACTGAGTAGGGACAGTCAAATAGTAACTAGTACAAAGCCAAGCAAATCTAGGACGAGGGACCAGGATGATCAGAGGATCCTGGCTGCCAGGATCGAAATAGGGTCATCATCTCGTGATACTGTGCATCTCTGGCCTCCCTCTCAGCTCTAAGGGCACTCATGTAATCGGTGTAGTAACCTAGATTTGTTGCCATTTCTTCATCGTGGTTTGCCTCCACTTCCTCTCGGAGACTTTGGACCTGTGTCTCCAAATGTGTCACTCTCTCGTAGAGTGTCGGTGGAGCGGGCTCGTCTATGTGCGCTCGTGCTGCTGCCGCTATATCTCCAACGTCAACGTCTACCTCCTCGTCTGAGTCGATCGGAGCCCCGGCCTACTGTCGTCTCCAACTCAGAACCCCGGTGGCCGATACCTCTTGACCCGCTAACGAGAAGTTTCTAAATCCTATTTCATCAAAGTCGGTCATAGCGGTTATTTCACCCACGGTAATGTCACGACCGTGGTGATGAAGGAGGGAGGTGATGATGTGGCAGAATGGAGTGCGCACTCGTCCCTGGGTCGTAACACTGGAAGCATGCAGAATAGTATGAAACATGTGTAGTCCAATGTCAATGTCAAGGTGATGGACTAGGGCATACAGAAGGAAGGCATGAAAGGGTCGCATGGTACCGAGATCTCTAATGGAGAGTGGTAAGATACAGCAGACCAGGACTCTGTATAGGGCATAGTCTTGTGCCTGAAGGTGAACGGCTTGGAATCGTCTATTTGCGGGGAGTCTAGCTTCCCTATAGAAATAGGAGTGGATAGTGTCTAAGATAATGTGAGAGTAGGGAGGATCAAATGGAGGATTCCTAGGTGGATAGCAGCAAAATATGGACTGGGAGGGTCGTAGTCCAAGGAATCGGTTCAGCAAAGTAGGGGTGATAGACAGAGGTATCCCTTGAACAGTAGTGTAAAACATGAGATTATCTTGTCGAATTATGTTATTGTAGAATTCTGCACATAAGGATTCATTGATGGTATGAGTGCAGAAGACAAGATTATCTAATTGATAGAAGTTTATAATATTCATGGCTAAGGGGCATGATTGGGTAAAGAAATGTCTATTAAGATAGCTTGTCTTAATAGGCTTGTAAATGGTTTGAGCAAACTTATTACATAATTCTAAAGTAGGGAACCTAGGGTCGGGACTTGGTTCGGCACCGGGGTTCGCTTGGTTTGCTCGGCGTTTTCTAAGTTAAGAGGTATAAGAAATGAATAATTCTAAATGCATTAAAGAAAATAACTTTAAATGCATAAGATAAATCATACCGGGGAGGCATGGTGAGATTTGGGAAGCACAAGTGTCACTTGATCTTCTTGGAAGGAAGGAAGTGAGGAAGGAAGTTGGTTTTTAGTGTGGGAAGAGGAGGAGGTTCGGATGCCCTTATGTAGGCCTTTCAATGGGGGCGCCCGGGTCAGTGGTCTCTGCCTTTGGCAGAGACTGGGGCTGGATGGGGGCGCTCGTGAGGTTCCGGGCGCCCTGGTCAGGATGTGTTTGCAGCTTTTGCTGCATTGACTGTGATGGGGGCACTCGCATGGTTCCGAGCGCCCTGGTCAATGGTCAGAGGCAGCTTTTGCCTCGAGAGAAGGAAAAGGCATGGTTGGGGCGCCCGAGGAGTCACGGGCGCCCGGGACTGTATAGGAAAAGACAAATTTTGTGTCTTGTCATCGTTTGACCATGGTTTGAATTGATTTGGATGCTTTGACTGTGGTTTGACTATGTTGATCATGGTTTGACCGTGTTGACTATGGTTTGACCATGTTGACCATGATTTGACCGTGTTGACCATGGTTTGACCATGATCTGAACCATAGGATTAACTCATAATATAGGCATTAAAGAATTTACAATTGAGTCTTAATCTTACTGTCTCACCCAATCTAGGGTTTTCAATCACGTTAGCCTTATAGATTTTGTGAGACAGGTTTTGATAAGTAAAATTATTTTGAAAAATTATTTATTTTGAAAACCTTAAATTAATTTTTGAAAACAGTTAAATTTATTTTGAAAGGAAATGTTTGAATCTATACTTAACTGAAAATTTGTGTTAGATTTGAATTTGACAAAAAGTAATTTGAATTTGAAATTCAAAAATTGGCTTCCAGGTCTTGGCGAGGCACTAGGCCTTCTTTGGTCGTAGCCTTATTGGATCATCAACCCTTTCCTTGACAAAGCCGTTTAATGAAATTTCATTTTCAAAATTAATCTTTGAAAAGTTCTGGTCTAACTAGTTTGGGTTTTGGATCGGTAGCTTCGGCAAGTTTCACCAGTCTAAAGAGACCAAGTCTTCGGCAAGTTTCACCAGTCTAAAGAGACCAAGTGTACTTGATCTTATTAGAATTGGTTTCCCTAACGTACTATCATCTCACCTCCACCCAATACTATGTTGTCAAGTTTTAGTTAAGTTTGTTCAGTCCTTATACTAACCATTCCTAAATCTAAGCATGGTAAATTGCAGAAATTTAAATAAACAATCAATCAAGCAAATTGCAAAAATTAAATTTTATTTAACAATAAATATAGTTTTTAATTTGGCTCCCCCTGGACTAAAGCCACGGTAATGATTAGGCAAGATGTCAATCTTGTCCTTGGGGATCCAATACTGATTTGATCCAGTTGGTTTGTTCAGGTACAATTTAGGTACCCATACCTGAACTTTACTTCTGGACTGATTCAGTACAGCAAAGTAAGATCTTTGTCGGGATTTGGTTCTATAGCCAAGTCCGGATCAATTTAGAACGGACTTCTGCTTTTCAAGAATCATGTCAAGACCCTTGGAACCAGAAGTGAATCGTTCTAAGGCAGCTCTAAGATCCTTAACCTGAGTTTTCAGGGAGGAGTTCTCTTTCTCAAGTTTTTCAACTTGAGTAGGAGTTCTTTCTTGAACTTTCTTGGTTAAGGATTTAGAGTCAGCTCCCTTTTTCAGGAGTTTTACTTCCTGTCAGAGGGATTCGACTCGGAGTTTGGCTTTCACCAAATCTCGAGAAAGATATGAAATAAGTTCATTTAACTGACTTTTATTGAAACCACTTACCTTGATTTCACCGTCTTCTGAAAAGGTTAGTCTGCCGTCGTCCTGTTCTGACTCGGTCTCGACTTCTTCTGAGGCGGTCAGGGCTAGTAGGTTTGACTGGGGTGCTTCTTCTTCTTCTTCTGAGGAGGATTCGTCCCAGGTTGCTTGGAGTGTTTTCTTTCTTCTTGTCTTCTTGGTCTCTTTCAGGTTCGGACACTCTGTCTTGTAGTGGCCCTTCTTCTTGCAATCGTAGCAAGTCACGTTGGGCTTGTTTTTGTCATTTGCGGGTTTAGCTGGTTTGTCTTTTCTTCGGTTGGCCTTCTTTCTGTTGGTTTGGTTCTTCAATTCTTTATAGTAGTTTCGGGCCAGTCGGACCAGCTTAGGTCAATCTCCTTCTTCGTCTTCTGAGTCTGAGTTAGACTCGGGTTCAGGTTGAGGCTTCTTCTTTGTTGACCTTCCAGTTTGTCCTGCAACAAAGGCAATACCTTTCTCGGCCAAATTGCAGTTAGTTTGTTCATGCAGTTCTAATTCGGAAAATAATTCATCTAGTTTTATTTTTGAAAGATCCTTTGAGACCTTGTATGCATCTACCATAGATGCCCACAATGTGTTTCTAGGGAAAGCATTTAAGGCATACCTTATTAGGTCACGGTTTTCGACCTTGTGACCAATAGTGTGAAGACCGTTCATTAATTCTTGGATTCGTGCGTGAAACTGGGCTGTTGTTTCGTTGTCGGCCATCTTGATGGTATACAGTTTGTTCAGGAGCAGATCTCTTTTGTTGATCTGAGTGTCTGATGTTCCTTCGTGCAGCTCGATCAATTTTGCCCACAGCTCCTTGGCATTGTTGAAGGGGCCCACCCGGTTCAGCTCCTCCTTTGTTAAGCCGCATTGGAGGGTCTGAGTCGCCTTTGCATCAGCTTCAATTTTGCGCTTCTGAGCGTTGTCCCATTCTGAGTAGGTTTGCGGTACTCCTTCAGCGTTCTTCGGAATCTCCAGTCCGGACTGGATGATTATCCACATGTCCACCTGAGTTTTCAGGTGGACCTCCATTCGACTTTTCCAGTAGGAAAAGTCTTCTCCACTGAAAAGTGGAGGTCTGACGGTGCTGAATCCTTCTTGCATGGCCATTAGGGATTTTATCTGGAAAAAAATAACTAACAACAAAAAAAATTTCCCAAGACTTGGTCTTGGATTAGTAGTGCCGGATAAGGAAAATATTCGTCGAGTGATGTTGCACAAACCTCGATCAACGAGACGAAATTCGAACGAAAAATATATTAGAAGAAATTCAAACAAGAAAAAGAAATTAAAAAAAAATTCGAAAAATTTTCAAACTGGTGGTTGCACCAAATTTGAACTTCCCCGCTCTGATACCACTTGTTGGATCGAGATAACCGATAGAGGGGGGGGGGTGAATATCGGAAAGCGTTCGGATTTGAGATAGAGAAATTGGATAGCGGAAGATTAAACACAAAAACACGCAAACACAGATATTTTTACTTGGTTCGGAGCCTAGGTCGACTCCTACTCCAAGGCCCACGGTCGTTGACCGTTTACTGCGGGCAATTCTATATTATCGCAAAACGGTTTACAAATCAATATTACAATTGCAGTATCATAAACACAAAAAGAAAATTGCTCTTCGTTACCGACGTCCAATGTAGATTGACTTTTCGGAGCGGAGGGACGTCGTCGGCTCGAGTTGGGAGGTTTCCGGAGCAGAGCGCGGGAGCAGAAGAGCGTAGAAGCGTTGAATCAAGTGTTGTTCTGAGCCTTGGGGTCGAGGGCCCTTTATATAGCCCTGGGGGCGCCCGGATCGTCGGGGGCGCCCCCCACGTGTCGGTTGATCCGGCATTTGCTCGGTCAGCTTCTGATCCCTTCAAATTCAGGATCAGTTTGACGGGGCGCCCGGAACGCTCGGGGCGCCCGTATTGACCGGGTCAAGCTCTCATCTATTGGCTTCGAGGGGAGTTGCTTCGGTAGTTGGCGCTGGGGGCGCCCGCGACAGGCGGGGCGCCCGGAACATCTGGGGCGCCCCGATAGTCAACTGTCGAAGCGGATTTTGCTCCTGCTGGTTGGTCTTCACCTTGGGGGCGCCCGGAACATCTGGGGCGCCCTGCTCAGCTTCTGCCTCACTCCTTTGAGGCTCTCTGAGCTGCAGACACTCAGTCCTTCGGTTCTGCATCCAGGGTTAGTCCAAAAAGCAGTAACATATTAATTTTTTATACAGCCTTAGCTGTCTTGGTTCTGACTTTGGGCCTCCAAAATGGAGCCCTAGGTCGAACCGACACCTACTGTTCCCTCGATGGGGAACGCGCCCTCACCTACTCCTCTCGGGAGAATGTACCTGATGCCAACCGCTCCTCTGGTTAGACTTTTGCCTCGCGGTCCTTCGCCAGGTCTTGGATACCGAGCTGTCCTTCGCCCGGTGCCTAGCATTCCTTCGCTAGGGCTTCAGTCCCAAGCTGTCCTTCTCCTGGCGCCTAGCAGTCCTTCGCTAGGGCTTTTTACCCTGGCATTCCTTCGCCAGTGCCTAGCAGTCCTTCGCTAGGGCTTTTTACCCTGGCATTCCTTCGCCAGTGCCTAGCAGTCCTTCGTTAGGACTTTTTACCCTGGCATTCCTTCGCCAGTGCCTAGCAGTCCTTCGCTAGGACTTTTTACCCTGCACACTAGAGTGACATGTTAGATAACAAGTAAGACTTAACTTTTGAGCCCTGTTGCCATTATCAAAACTCAGGTTCGACTTGGGTGCTTTCTGCACCAACAAAG